>JAFIRS010000363.1:600000-791947 GCA_018342105.1 Gonioctena quinquepunctata | reverse complement strand
TGGTAGGTGGCAGAAAACGGTCGTGAAGAATCATATGCAGATCACTCCGGCGTGGGCTGCAGCACTTCTGGTCATCGCATTTTACAACCTAAAAAAAAATTAATAACAATTTCCCTTTGTACCTCTTAAAATAAAAATTTGTTGATATTCGTGCTCGTTAAAAAATAAAAAATAGGCACGCATAAAAATTTGATATGAACCAACTGCCAATGTACCTGGAGTAAATATTGGCTCTCTCTAACGTGCTCAGTGTACCATTCTTCGGCTGGCAGGTCTGGAACGCTGGAAGTGTCATTATTCGGGTCTATATATTCAGCGACTACTTCGTGTCCGTCAATGCAAACTGCAGACCATATTTCAGCCAAAATATCCCCTGCCTTTTTGAAATTATCCTTTTCCAGACTTTCGTCTAATGTTCTGCCGCTGGAGTCAAGATGTGTCCCAAAAGAATCATGGGGAAGAACAACGCCTGTTAGTTCTCGACTGAGTGGAGCCATGCGTCTCTCTACTCTGTTGAATGCGCTCCTGCGATATCGCGGATTCTCGTCAGGCCCACCGTCACTTGAAATTATAAGAACAGGTTTAACTTTGCTGTCTATATTCTTTATACATTTGGAAAAAGACTCAATTGTTAAAAGAGTGTCCAAGTCTTGAGCGTGACTAGTTGCAGTTGACGAAGAGTGCTTGCCACTTCGTATTGCTATGTAAGTTGGTCCACTATATGAAACAGCTTCTGGTCGTCCCATCTCATTGGGTTTCACTTCACACAAAGCATACACGCTTGGAATTAATTTGTGCCTCGAAGCAATCACAAAGTCGTGATCTGGTAACGACACTTTATATTCAACGTGCATTAATAATGGCGCCTGCTTGTTTGCCGCTGTCAGGCCGATGGGGACGTGGGCTTTGTCATCCTGAGATAAAAAAGTTACGGAGTCAGGACCAAGTACTGAGGTTATCGTTTCCAGCGACCTTAGGGAGGCCACAGAAAAGTATTGGTCTTGGTGTGCCTTATGATGGTCAGCTCAGCTTCACCGGCACAGTCACTACATGGCGCTTAGCTTCTCGTGTATTTGCCCGTCTAGGCAACAGTCGAATATAAGTAGCACTTCGTGAAATATTAAATCCCAGCTCGCTTAGTTTATTTGTAAGTTCTGAAAGCGTATGGACCGTGCGAACTATCTCACAACGACGTCGCTCTTCAGCAGAAGCACCAAACAGGGCTAAATCACTTATTGTTTTTAGCAATTCAGACTGTTCTTTTCCTAAACGTGGGCGTCCAGGGCCATCACGAGGCGTCAACGACTTAGCTGCATCGGGATTCTTTGAACATAGTGACGGTTGTCAGCACGAGGATGATTTTTCATCGTGAAAGTTAAGTAATTGCCCTGACCAAGCTCCCCGTGAGTTTTATCATTCATCCTCGCGCCTATCTACCCCTTCAGGACAAGAGAGAGAAGGAACCCCGAGTTCTAGAAAGTTCAAATAGGAAATAATATTTACAAGTATTTGTTCTGCAAAGCCTATTAAGAAAAGCAGTATTTTCCAATACGACTTCCAGTAAATTTTTGTATTGAAGTCAAACAAGAATTAATTGATTCCTATCAGATTTAATTTCAAGTAAATGAAATTCTCACAATGAAATTTATTTAGTTTATTTGGTAAAAAATAATTTTAATCAAAATGAACACGAAAGGAATTTTAACACCCTTAAAAGTTTCGTAATACAGTTCGTGGGTTGTGTGCACACACCTACGATTTCTCAACTAGTCTCTACGTCCACAGAAACTAAATTTTTTATTCCAGCCGCTCGTCAATAGAGACAGCTTTCGTTCCTCTTGAGAAATAACACAGTTCGTCGTTCCTCAGTCCTCGAGAGAACAGACCGAAAAGTGCTAAGAAAATAAAATTTGTACCCCTATGATTCGAGTCGCGGACCCTATCAGAAGTCTGGAATTCATGTAAAACCTAATAGCTCTAAGCCAGGACCCTGCATTGAGACTTCATTCGGTCTCGGACCTACGGGCTTAGTACGAGTCCCTAAACTACGCAACACAAATATTAACGACAGTACGATTCACGCCTAACTCCACTGATTTCCTAACCACCGTAATCAGCGGCCTCGACCACTCTTCCGACGAGTGTTACGATGTCCAAGTGCCCAATGAACCCTTCCTCCAACTCGGCTGTCAGAGGGCTCGTTGAGGGCAGCAAGGCGAAGGATGGGATGGGAATAGAAAGGAACAAATAAAGGTATTAGTGCCTTCCTTATATTCAGCTGCTACCTGCCAATATTTCTCGTTCCGAAGCGAAGCGACGTGCTGTGCTGAAAAGGACAGACTTAATTTCATAAATCTCGTTCCGAAGCGAAGCGACGTGCTGTGCTGAAAAGTACAGACTTGATTTGGTATGACTTTGAATTCTTTTTGGAGGTATTTAGTGCCCTCCTTGTTACAAGCTTTTAAGTATACGATCAAAGAATGACTGCTCTCAATTTCCCCTGGTGCTTTTGCATACGTTGAAATTCGTCCAAAAATCAAACGCATACATTTTCCAAGATGAATAAACTGCTCCGTTAACTCAACTCCCTGCATCCACAGCGGAGACTGACTAGTGAACTGCTTCCTTCCAAACGCTAGAGAGAACTGATCTCGAGTCGAACGATTCGTCTGTATTTATAATGCAGGCGAGGCGAACGACGCATTCTAATTGGTTAAAAATCGACGGATGGGCGTTCCTGGCCCGATATACTCGATTCCGAGGTTTTCCTCAGTGAAACTGGAATCGTTATGATTGAAAATATATTTTCGAAGAAAGCTAATTTTTTCGAAAATTTTCGATTGAAAATTTATTCAAAAAAGATATAATTTCTTAGTAAAAATGCGCCTAGAAGAGACAATAGTTCAATTAATTTTTGTTTTTGATTTTTTCTGTGCTTCATAGAGTACATTCTTTGTTTTTCTTTAAGCTTGAGCTTCTTCTCACAAATGTCAATTTCTCGCCGCAAATTACATGCTTTATCAAATTCAGTGCCGTCAGCTACAAGAGATCTTTTGCGCCTTTCCGTTAAGTCAAGCTCCACATGCAGCTTAGTAATCTTTTTCTTCATATTATCTTGTGCTGGAGTGGGACGTACGTTGGATGGTGTAGTGTTTCGTTTCGAAGCGCCTGTGAAATGCAGAAAACTTTTATTTAGAATAGGACAAAATGAAGAAAACGTCACCTATAGAAAGAAAGACGAATACTAACCTGCCGGTTGAGGGCCACCGTCCAAATCTTGATCTCCTGACTGCTGGTCATTAATCTCATCCTGAACCGCAGATTCCGCGTGTTGAATATTATGATCGTTGATCTGAACCTGACATCCACATTCCACGTTTGGAACACTCTCAGTGCTTGTGCCAGCCTGAATCGAAGAACTGTTAGTCTGAAATCAAAGTATATCATAATAAAGAAATGAATCCAATAAATTAAAAAGATAGATTAACACAAAATTAAAAAATATTGAATTACGTGAAAACAGTAAAGGAAATGACCGCGCTAATATTTTGTAGTTATGATTTTAGCATATTATATGGGGTAAAAAAAAAACAAAATAAGGTTTTCGAAATATTCAGGTAGCGCAGCGCGCGAGCTTCAGACATTCAGTAAATTCAAACTAAACTTCAATGCACTTATGTTTTTCATACATACTGGACTCAACTGGAGCGAAAGGACTTCCTTAATTGTAACAATAAATTTTATATAAAAAAAGTATTTTCTTAAAAAAATATATTTAACCTACCTTTTGAGGGAATGCTAAAGTAGACCGAACTTTTCCCTCAGTGGCTTCCCTGAGAAGCCGTTCAATCTCATGTTGAATGTGATGTATTAACTCTTCTTTCTTCGGGAATTTTTGCTTCGCTGTATTCCATAATTTTATCACATCGTCCTGGCAGGACTTCTTCGTCTTATAGACGTGTCTTTTGACGTATACGTTATAAAAATCTTGATAACTCATTTTAAATTAGTAAGAGCATGCACTGAGTCGAGTAAAACATTTACAAGATTAAAAAAAGCAGGTTGGAACCTGTCCGTGTGTCGCTGCCACTCAGCTCGTACCATAGACAAATTAAAAATAAAGAGACTGTTTGAAACATTGCCGATCTTGACCACCAAGTTTTTGGTACGGCCAGTCGCGCATGGAGGCGCTGCCCGCAATAAACAGACGCCTGACATGATAATTTTCCAATTTCGACATTTGTCAGAAAATGACAAACCACGTTATAATTTCAGAATAATTCTTGTTAATTGTCATCGAAAAATTAATTATAGAAATTATACTATGGACTTGAATTATGAACCCAACGTCGAAAATTGAATGTTTTGTTATTCGGGTTGACGCTGAAATTCCTCGAAATATTCTTTCACAAGGTAAAATATAAGCTGCTTTTCACAAACTGATACTTCCATAGAGAAACTAAAAATAAAGAGAGTTGTCAAACCTGCAGTAAAAGTTGGCACCACGTTTAGACAGTGGCGACATATCTCGCAACTGGCCGAACTAAGTACAGTTGGTAAAACTGATTGAGATAAGGCGGGTTTTTCAAATGTGTTACTTTTATATGATTGATATGGTATATATTTTATAAGTGATCGATTTGCCATTCTTGTATTCCATATGAATGGTTGTATCATGAAATACAGGAATGGCAAATCGATCACTAATAAAATATATACAGTAATCGATTCGTAGAATCTGTTAGTTCATTCGTGGTTAAAATAAAGTTTCAAAGTAAATCTTCATTTCATGATATCAAGAACAAAATTAAAGATCTTATAAAACAAGAATAATAAGTTGAACACTATAAAAACACATTTTATTGTATCTAGGACAAGGTACAACTACAGACAAAACAATAATAAAACTCCGAAAAACAACAAATATTCTTCAGTCTTCATCGAATCAACCAAAATAAAAACAAATTACATTTACAACAAACCCTCAATAATTTTGTCCATTTATTAGCACAAAGGAGAACGAGTAGGTATACTTAACAAATACTCCAGTTTGATGATAATCTTCGTACTTCCTCAAATGGTGATAGGAAATGGAAACTGATGGACGGAAATAAGTATCAGTTTGTGAACAAATTTCTGCAACTGATGGATGGAAATAAGTATCAGTTTGTGAAAAGCAGCTTATATTTTACCTTGTGAAAGAATATTTCGAGGAATTTCAGCGTCAACTCGAATAACAAAACATTCCATTTTCGACGTCGGGTTCATAATTCAAGTCCATAGTATAATTTCTATAATTAATTTTTCGATGACAATTAACAGTAGAATTATTCTGAAATTATTACGTGGTTTGTCATTTTCTGACAAATGTCGAAATTGGAAAATTATCATGTCAGTCGTCTGTTTATTGCGGGCAGCGCCTCCATGCGCGACTGGCCGTACCAAAAACTTGGTGGTCAAGATCGCCAATGTTTCAAACAGTCTCTTTATTTTTAATTTGTCTATGGATACTTCTTTCCATCCATTGGTTGCAGAAATTTTTTCACAAACTGATACTTATTTCCGTCCATCAGTTTCCATTTCCTATCACCATTTGAGGAAGTACGAAGATTATCATCAAACTGGAGTATTTGTTAAGTATACCTACTCGTTCTCCTTTGTGCTAATAAATGGACAAAATTATTGAAGGTTTGTTGTAAATGTAATTTGTTTTTATTTTGGTTGATTCGATGAAGACTGAAGAATATTTTTAATTTTGTTGTTTTTCGGAGTTTTGTTATTGTTTTGTCTGTAGTTGTACCTTGTCCTAGATACAATAAAATGTGTTTTTATAGTGTTCAACTTATTATTCTTGTTTTATAAGATCTTTAATTTTGTTCTTGATATCATGAAATAAAGATTTACTTTGAAACTTTATTTTAACCACGAATGAACTAACAGATTCTACGAATCGATTACTGTATATATTTTATTAGTGATCGATTTGCCATTCCTATTTTTGGAATACAAGAATGGCAAATCGATCACTTATAAAATATATACCATATCAATCATATAAAAGTAACACATTTGAAAAACCCGCCTTATCTCAATCGGTTTTACCAACTGTACTGAGTTTGGCCAGTTGCGAGATATGTCGCCACTGTCTAAACGTGCTGCCAACTTTTACTGCAGGTTTGACAACTCTCTTTGTTTTTAGTTTCTCTATGGCTCGTACGCTCTCGTTCATCGAGCCGCGCGTTCGGCTGTCAGTGGCGCGAAAACAAAGGATTTGGTATAAAACAAATTTGGTGGTTTGACAGTCAGTAAATGTATAACGTCGAAGTATGAATGAAATTATTTTCTTTCGAACGAATTAGTGAATGATCTTAATCGTATTACGCGATTACGCTCAAGATTAAATCTTAAGCATGTACAATCTGGATTAAATGGACCAAAATAGTATAATTTTTTTTTGTTTCAATCAGAAAAAAAATTGCGTGATATTTGCCGAGACCCCCCCCTCTCTCCAACGTAAGATTAGATGAGATTTGACTCGACCCCCTCCCCCCCTTAAACACCTCACGTAATTTATGGACGCCCCCTTTGAATGAAGAAGCACTGACGACAGAGTAATACAACAGACCCCAGCTGGTCGCAGTGTCAAGGGAAGCTAAGTGCCAACCCTGTCTCTGACTCGTCAGCTTTCAACCAACCAACCCTAGTCAGGGGATAGATAATAATCTTCTGTCTCTTGAAAACAGAAGAATCTACTACTCATGTGTATTTATATATAAACTTGTAAATAATCTTATTGACTCACCTAAACTACGTTCCCAAATGAATTTTCATGTTCCTAGAATTTCTAGCAGAAATGAACATTGCTTTTACTTATCCACACCAAGAACCAACTTACTGTATAAGTCTCCACTATTCGCAATGTGTAATAATGCCAATCAATTTTCAAAGCAAGTAGATATATATGCTGCATCCCTACACATATTCAAACACGAAATCAAAAGCATTTTGTTTACAAAACAACAACATTCTTATTTGAGAATTAATTATGTATTTCACTACACACTTGTCATGTATACTAACACTGCACTCAGTGTCCTTGTAATAGGGCCCAGTTGCCTGTTTGAACAATAAAGGTTTTTTTCCATAACCTTCGACCCTGAAAACCCACACATACCAATTTTGAATCGAATCGGGCCATAAACTTGGCGCCATTTTGTTTTTCCCCGTCTTGAATTTTTTAATTTTGACAAAAAATTCACAATCTCCGTCCCCGAAAACCCCCACATACCAATTTTGAATCGAATCGTACCATAATCACAAAACTCGTCTTCCATCTTGGAGCCGCCATTTTATTTCTTTCCGTAACAAAAATTTCATAATCCATTGTCACCTGAATTATGTACACCTGCCAAATTTCGGCTCAATCGGATGTCGGCAAGTGCTCCAAAAATGTATTACAAATTTTGAACCGGAAACAATGACTGACATGAACGAAGCAAGTTAATAAAAGCTTGTAAAAAAAGGATGTTCCTCGCAGTCTCTACTGGCCATGAGACCCATCATGTTTACTGATGATGCTCCTAATAGTCACTCAGCACCTCACCAGTATTTCAATTAAAGCCTAAGCTAAATATAATGAATACCATACACTATTTCAGCAGGTTTATTAGATAACAACTTTGAATAACCAGAAAATTATATCATAGTGAGTTCTGATGTTTCTTCATTCACTAAGCTACCGATTGAGATAGTAAGATTGAGTATATTGTTACATAGATTAATTTAAATTTTTAGTTCCTCATATGTAACTAGTATAATTTTTGACAAATAACGAATGTTACGAACAATTTAGATCAGTGTTTTTTTAGTATTTAAATCTCTAGCTTCTTTTCGATAACGTGCGGTTACTAATTGGGGCTGCCAAAAAATTTTATACTACCTGAAAATTAAAAAAATGCAATTCCAAAATTTATTTTGAATATACAATTCCAAAATTTATTTTGAATATACAATAGTTACAACTCATTAAAATGTGTAAACGAGAATTCAACAAGAATCCAACAAACACCTAGTCTTGATCACATTGGCCAGATATCTAGAAGAATCTTTCGCAGTCCTTGGTCGCATTGGATCACTCATGTTTACATAGTACATGCCCAATTTTGCACTGAAAATTAAATTATTTCATATGTCATAACATATATTTATGCCATTTACTTACCCAAAACCCTGTGTCCATTCAAAGTTATCCATGATACTCCATACAGTGTAGGCAGTTAAATTGACACCACCATCGTAAATTGCGTCGATCATATGGCTCATGTAAGACTGAGTAAAAAAGAAACCATATTGAGTTCCCCAATTGTTATATTTCAGTTTCATAATAGCGATTACTTACTCTGAGATAGTCTATACGGTGTTGATCTCTCAAAGTACCAGTTGTGTCTGAAACTCCATTCTCTGTAATAACTATTTCTATATCACCGTAAGTTTGCTTGATCCACCTCAAGAGTTTTCCGAATCCCCAGGGAACAATCTGAAGAGAATATTACCATTATTACAATATTGTGAACTGTTTAACATTTTCATGTCGCCAATTCAATTTGAATTAGTATTTTTAGCTATACTCTTGATATATAGAATCGTTCAAGAAATCTGATGACAACAGTCTGGCGCCCAACGAGGGACCAGAAAAGAATTACTCTGAGTCTATACGGTGTTGATCCCTCAAAGTACCGATTGTGTCTGAAACTCTATTCTCCGTAAAAACTATTTCTATATCAACGTAAGTTTGCTTGGTCCACCTCAAGAGTTTTCCGAATCCCCAGGGAATAATCTGAAGCGAATATTACCATTATTATAATATTGTGAACTGTTTAACATTTTCATGCCGGCAGTTCAATTTGAATTAGTAGTTTTAGCTATACTCCTGATATATAGAAACGTTCAAGAAATCTGATGACAACAGTGTGGCGCCCAATGAGGGACCAGAAAAGAATTACTCTGAGATAGTCTATACGGTGTTGATCCTTCAAAGTACCGATTGTGTCTGAAACTCTATTCTCTGTGATAACTATTTCTATATCAACGTAAGTTTGCTTGTTCCACCTCAAGAGTTTTCCGAATCACCAGGGAACAATCTGAAGAGAATATTACCATTATTACAATATTGTGAACTGTTTAACATTTTCATGTCGCCAATTCAATTTGAATTAGTATTTTTAGCTATACTCTTGATATATAGAATCGTTCAAGAAATCTGATGACAACAGTGTGGCGCCCAACGAGGGACCAGAAAAGAATTACTCTGAGATAGTCTATACGGTGTTGATCCCTCAAAGTACCGATTGTGTCTGAAACTCTATTCTCTGTGATAACTATTTCTATATCAACGTAAGTTTTCTTGATCCACCTCAAGAGTTTTCCGAATCCCCAGGGAACAATCTGAAGAAAATATTACCATTATTACAATATTGTGAACTGTTTAACATTTTCATGTCGGCAATTCAATTTGAATTAGTATTTTTAGCTATATTCTTGATATATAGAAACGTTCAAGAAATCTGATGACAACAGTGTGGCGCCCAACGAGGGACCAGAAAAGAATTACTCTGAGATAGTCTATACGGTGATGATCCCTCAAAGTACAGGTTGTGTCTGAGACTCAATTCTCTGTAATAACTATTTCTATATCACCGTAAGTTTCCTTGATCTACCTCAAGAGTTTTCCGAATCCCCAGGGAATAATCTGAAGAGAATATTCCCATTATTACAATATTGTGAACTTTTTAAACATTTTCGTTTCGAAAATTTAATTTGAATTAGTATTTTTAGCTATACGAGGGACCAAAAAAAATTACGTTTACATTATAATTGGTATTAACTTCTTCATTTGGATTAATTGAATTCCCTATTGTAATTTACATAGGGAAATTAATTGAACCTGATCGGTCTACCTTGAACCACCCAGCTGCGGCAGTGGGCCATGTTGACTTTTGGTAACAGTTAACACCTGCGTCATCGTCCCAACTCACGCCCTTCAAGTTGTTGTCATTTTCAATAGCGCTGACCATGTATGAGGTGTAGTGGTTCAAAGCTATGAAGTCGTAGGTGCCTTTGATCAATTCGACTTCTTCATCAGAGAAAGGAGGCAAGCGAGATTCATTGTAGCCCTGCGCCTTGCTGAATTTGGCAACATTGTCGATCATGACTTGGGGCCAGTTGCCTTTGATGACAGGATTGGCGTACATACCATACTGAAAAAATATATTTTCAATTTTCGTTGCAGTTCAAGCCAAATGATATCAACAATTTTTTACCCGATCTTGGCCAATTATTGAAATTGGTGGAGAAATTGAAGGATGTCTGATGAGCCTATTGAAATGGCTTATTTGTTTCTCATTGTTGTGAATAGTTTCGGGAATTTTTACTCACCACAAATTGTCGTTTTGTTTCAGCGGCAATGGCATCTGCTTCACTGTTTGTTGTGGGTTCATACCAATCAGAATCGATGACAATTGTATTTCTGGCTAAAATTAATGAATCAAGGAAACAAGATCGGTATTAATACAATCTATGGCTATTTCCAGATCCGATAATTTGAATGAGAAATATATCTGGGTATCATCGGCGCAAAAGTCTGCCTTAGTTATTAGAACATTATTACCTCTGTACATATGCTTGTCACCCCTACTCTGTAACTGGATGCAATCTGTTGAGTAGTGTAAGATGTCTAAAAATCCTGGTGCTTGCACTTATACCTGTAGAAGTTTGGGATCGACTTGGCGACACTTGGCCTACTTGATAATAGAGATTACTAGCATGTCAGATGGCGCCAATTTCGTTTTAGTTTCAATTCAGTAAAGGGTATATTTATTTCCTCAGATTTCTTTTTGAGGCGAACTGTTCGCGGTTCTAATTCTAGCTTTGCTATTGGTTGAAAAGAGACATCTGTCAAACTTCACCAATAGCAAAGCTAGAATTAGAAGCCCCAGAACATTGCACAAAGAAAGCACTGTCGTGTTGTTTTTCGTATTTCGTACTATTTGAATTTGAGGTTAACTGCATTTCAACAGACAGAGAATTGGAAATGAAATTATCATTGAATTGCAGAAAATATAAAATCCAATGTATACAATATGATGAACCATGGAAATATCATTATTAGTCAATTCGTCAAGATTTGTACTTGCTTTTGGTATTGAATACAGGTGAATATTCGAATCTGTGGCTTTATACTGTCCACACAAAATACAAATGTGTCCCATTCTACAAAAAGTATTCTTACACACTACATTACCTGAAAATAAACAATTCCTCACGCACTAATGAACTGATGAACGAGTGATTTTTTATAGAACAAACTCAGGAATAAGCTAAGCAAGATTTCAAATCAAAGAATGGAAAACGCATAGCCGACATACCGACAAAACACTGAAAATAATTTAATATAAGATGCTGCAGATGTCAGAAATTAAGTTCTGACATTGAGCGACAATATAGACAAACATTTTTAGACGGCGCCATCTACCACAGAGAGAGAAGCTCTGTTGAAGTAACAGGAGGTGTCCCCTCGAAAATCTAAACAATATCGAATCAGTTAATTCACCAGGGTTTCCAGACATCTTAGAGTAGTGTAATGGAAAAAAAGTTATAATTACAGTGTTTCAAAACGTTTATAAAATTCAAAGTATATATTGCGAATAAGAGAGGACCAAGGATACTCCCCTGAAATACTCCACAAACCAGTTTCACTGTTTATTGATATGGAATTTTTGGTAGACTCAATAAAATATCTGCTAATGTATTTCCACATTAGAAATGTCAGACGATAAGTGAATTACAAATCGACACTCAATCCCTTCGTTATTTTAAAACTTAACATACGGTAATCATTCAGAAAGCCATTAATGAACTTTTATGCGACCCAGGCAGCTATTAACTTTAATGTAGCATAAAAATAGGGTTAAAACGATAACACCACAAAAATGGCATACGTAATTGTTTTGTGAATTAGTTGATCACCCAAGGCACATAAAGAGGAAGCTGTTTACTATAAAAGATAATATTATCTATAAGAGAGCCGTGTGTCTAGATTAGAATGATTTATCAGTTGCACTTATTCCTCGAATGGGGTCAGAAGCGAGTATCGAATTGCATTCAGGAATATTCCTAATTCACTCATCTAGTCTATACTGCAAACTATACCTACTCTTCAGAGAGGCTCTGAATTCAGTATCGAATACACGCCAAGCTTTCGCGTGAGCCAACAAGACATGTCTTGCGCAAATGTATTCTCCAACTCCGGGCGATGCTATTCCAGGAGCAAACCCACCGTTACCATATCCATTATGACAGATCTGTTTGGGTTCATTGATAGTAACCCACGACTTGACGTAAGGTCCGAAAACTTTGTAACAGAGTCGAGCATAGTCTTCGAACCAGTCGACAACTTTGGGATTGAGCCAACCTGAAAAAAAAGAAGAATAAATGCGTGTACTCTAAAATTCTCCAAAAATTGTTGGGCTCTAAAATAGACAAACAATTTTAGCCCAATAAAGATGTCATTGATGATTTCTTCAATTGCACGCGCAGAAAACAGCAATTTCTGGGCGTCAACAATTTTTTATTCGAGTCCCTGCCCCCTCCACATTCTATCAGCGTGTTCCTTACGGCTGATAATGAACGATAGTATTATTACGAAACCCCAACGCTACTGTTAATCCGGTTGTTTATCGCAGCGCAAAATGGGGATTAATATTCATTTAACTCTTCTTTCTGCTTCAATATTCGACATTGTCATGTACGAATTCGAATATTTTGAGTTGAAGATTTTTTTTGAATTGATAATTACACAAGCTTTCATTTAAGTTGCTTCGTTCGTATTTCATTCTTTCCGGTTTAAAATTTGTAATCCATTTTTGGACTTGCCGACATCCGATTGCGCTGAAATTTGGCAGGTGTTCATAATTCCGGTGACAATGCATTATGAAATTTTTGTTAGAGAAAAAAACAAAATGGCGGCTCCAATATGGCGGACGAGTTTCGTGATTATGGTACGATTCGATTCAAAATTGGTAAGTGGGGGTTTTTGGGGACGGATATTGTGAATTTTTTGTCAAAATTCAAAAATTCAAGATTCCGTGCTCCAAGATGGCGGACAAGTTTTGTGATTATGGTCCGATACGATTCAAAATTTGTATGTGGGGGTTTTCGGAGTCGGAGATTGATTTTTTTGTCAGAATTTATGAATTGAGGAATCCGACAGTACCATCAGGTCAGGTCAAGTCTTCTGAAATTTTTCCCCTGCTCCATTAAAAAAAATATCTCACAAGAAAAATTTAAAATTGTCAATATCATCGCATATCATCACCCATATGGAATGCTCTAATAAAATATGGAGGTCACAGGGTTTCAAAAAAAACTGCTGATTTATTGCTATAGTAACCGTGGCTTTTAATCGAAATATATCCCCTAAAGTTAGGTCGGGTTGTATCACCTCTGGTCATCTTTGGTTTTGCTAACTGCAAGTCCTCTCTCTCTCTTTTCATTGCCATGATCTAGGAAGAGAGAAAACCTGTAGTTAATCTTTACCAAAGGATGACCAGCTGTTTTACAACCCACCCTTAACTGAACTTTTAGTATAACTGAAAGATGGAGAAAAAAATATATGTATAGCTCCGGAGTAAAGCGCCATCTCCTCCCTTGATGATGTATTGCTCTTCAGGAGGAGAATGTGCCTCTTCCTTCCTTGCTATATATATATATATATATATATATATATATATATATATATCATGTTTTCGTTTTCGAAAGTGTTACCTCCTTGTTTTTCTAGATTGGTCGGTATGTCCCAATGGTACAAGGTGACCATAGCTTCAATTCCGTTAGATTCCAGTTCCTTCAATAACCGCAAGTAGTAGTCTATTCCAGCTGAGTTGATATTGTCGATTGTTCCATTAGGTAGAATCCTAGACCATGCAATGGAAAATCTGCAAAAATCTCTCTGAATTATTTTCACAAAACAAGTTGCTTCTCAATCTTTTTCGAACTTGTTTTTATGACAGTGTCCATTTCATTCACGTTATGTAGTAATTAGGTCTGGAGATCAGCTTGCTAATCACCATCTAATGGGACACATGGAATGGGACACAACCTGACCTAACTTTAGCTAGAGTAGTTGCATTTTATTGAGATCTAATCACTGTTCAACGTTACAGAAAGTCATACAACATAATTCAACTTTGGCTAAGTCATCTTGCCAAAGTTTATTGATTTATTTACGGACAAGCCAATTTACAATGATTAAAAAAAAACATGTGTTTAGATTATTCCTAAGTTATAGTAAGATGTCATGATAACAAACAAAAATTTAAATATGTCTAGCTATTAAAAACTATTCTCAAATCCCTAATCGTACTAGCAATAGCAATTGCTTTGTTTTTATTACAAGCTTTTATTTAACTTGCTTCGTTGTCATTCTTTCCGGTTCACAATTTGTAATCCATTTTTGGAGCACTTGCCAAGATCCGATTGAGCTGAAATTCGGCAGGTGTTCATAATTCCGGTGACAATGCATTACGAATTTTTTGTTAGAGAAAGAAACAAAATGGCGGGCCCAAGATGGCGGACGAGTTTTGTGATCATGGTACGATTCGATTCAAAATTGGTATGTGGGGGTTTTCGGGTCGGAAATTATGAATTTTTTGTCAAAATGTATAAATTTAAGATGGCGGCTCCAAAATGGCGGAGGAGTTTTGTGATTATGGTCAGATTCTATTCAAATTTTGTATGTGGGGGTTTTCGGAGTCGGGGATAATGAATTATTTGTCAAAATTTATGAAATTAAAATGGCAGCTCATGGAATTTTTGTTATAGAAAAAACAAAATGACGCTCCAAGATGGCGGACGAGATTTAGGTTTATGGTCCGATTCGATTCAAAATTGGTATGTGGGGGTTTTCAGGGTCGAAGATTATGATTTTTTTTCAAAATTCATAAAATTTAAATGGCGGCTCTAAGATGGCCGATGATCTGTGTTTATGGTCCGATTCTATTCAAAATTGGTATGTGGGGGTTTTTGGGGTCGGATATTATGAATTTTTTATCAAAATTCACAAATTCAAGATGGCGGCCGAGTTTTGTAATTATGACCGATTTGATTCAAAATTGGTATGTCGGGGTTTTTGGAGTCGGAGATTATGAATTTAGTCGAAGATTATTGATTTTCAGTTCAGGTCTTGATCAGCTTTTATCAGATTGTGAACAACATCCATCATTGATTTGATGGATGATATGAACAGGATGTTCATAAAATCAGATGTGGAATCATCTGAGACTGGAAGGAAACCTTTAGTCACTATCTTCCATCGTTCAAGATAACCTCTTGGGAGATATTCCTGCTGAAAAGAGTAATATTCTCAATGGAATATTAAATCACGATATTCTTCTGAAAATTGAAAAATCTACGACAATAATGAAGTTATTTTTTGTAATATCTAACAGAAAACAACTACATCCCTGGCTAAAGCCACGCTGGACATTGAACTACATCTGATAGATATTGTGAAATAAACCAATCTCAAAAGAAAAAATTTGAAAGTCTTCCAGTCTTAATTAAGGAGGCAAAGAAGAATGTTTTCCAAAAAGAAGTTCTACCAGATATCATTTGTAACATTGATGCAAGAGTGCATCGTATTCACTAGAGGTCTTCAATACATTTTTGTGGACGAAAATCTATTTCACGCTTCCACGATCATCAGGAAGACCGTAAGAATTGGGAAACACATTTTCTAGAAGCCTTTTCACTATGCAATGATGAAAAAATGTTAGAAACATTTCGTCTGGAGTGACACTTTGAAATATTGCTATTCAATATTCAATTGAGAATGTTTCTTTTGAACTTCTATTATATCTTGAACAGGTGAACAGATCAAGACCTCTTCATCAACATTTATGTTTGTGAACAGTTTTTGATTGGTTGATGTCTTTAAAAAGTGGAGGGGTGGGGGTGGTTTATATCTGTGGAATGTCTATTTACCAGGTTTGAAAATTTAAGCTGGAACATCATACAATATATAAGGAAAAACATTGAATAAGTTCCCCTAAGGAGAAAGTACATTAATTCCAGATACTCTCCCATGTATTTACCAAGTCCAAAGTTCATTCCATAAAATATACTTTAAATAGGTACCTCTTAGAGAAGTATGTATTGCGTCTCATAAAACATCGGTGGACCAACATTTTCGAAACATCCCAGAGATGTTTGTGCTCGATGGGTTTCTATGCTAATCAATTTTTATAATGCTATAAAAATGCTCAAAAAACCTTCTCCCAAATTAAAATGTTATATTTTAAATGTTGAAATAGCTGTGTAAGAAACAAGTTCTATTGTACTTAAGAAAACAAGTTTAACTTGCTCCTTAAAGAAAAAAAATCAGCGCTTTCGTAAGACTCAGATCATACCTATAGTAATTCACCCCAACTTCCTTCATACAGGCGACATCTTCCTTATAACGGTGGTAAGAATCACTGGCGACATCTCCAGTGGCGCGTCCCGCAATTCTTTCAGGATGTTCATGGACAAATGTATCCCACACCTGTTCTCCTTTACCGTCTAGATCCCATGCGCCCTCTATTTGGTAAGCAGCTGTAGCTACTCCAACGGTGATGTGACTTGGAAGGGGGCGGTTTGTGATGGTGTAGTTGGCGAATTCATCGTCACCATCGGCGCGACTGAAAAGAGTTCATGTTAATTATATCGCCTGTGTGCATTGGGCTGGAGGGGATAGATGAAACTATGACAGCGCCCATGGTGGCAGGAGTAGGTAATAATCTTGGTAATCGTAGTGGCAACGGTCACGGTTTGGTAGTTATCACAACATACATATAATACATTTCCAACGGCATCACATAAGCTGCAGCAAAGATATAAGTGTTCTGTTATTCCACGATATTTCAATCTCTAATCCCGGGACGTGAGGTTTTCAGTCGATGAATTTTTCAGATGTTTTCTGTTTTCCATTTGATCGCCTAGAAGTAGTATAACCAAGTTCCGTGAGACGGTGAAAAAAAGCAAATAGCGATGTTTTTCCGAGTTGTCTATCATACACTGGCATTCTATCAGGACAAAGATAAGTACCTCGCAGAGGATTTGTGTTTTAATTTTAACGAACTGGTTTCGGTTACAAAAGCAATATTGTCCTTGCATGTGAACTAATGTTAAATGTAATGCACTTTAATTACCTACTGAGAGTGAATATCGTTACTTGTACTTATAAGCAATACGCAATATTTTGTTGACAATTATACGTGTTGGATGTGTTGGTATTATTTAGGGACCGTTAATGTTCTCACATCCTTGCAAGGGTAAAAGTGGGATCCCATATTCAACTAAAATTGTGAACCTCATTCCTTCTGATTATTATTTTATTGAGAATTCCGTTAAATAGTTTTGCGTTGAATCTGATGTCATTTAGTGGTTTCCCGCCAGGTTAAAGCTAGCCAGGGTTATATCGGAATTTTTTAATTTGTTGAACTACTAGGCGCTCTCACTTTTTTATGTTCTCAAGACCTTATGAACCTGCGACCTCAGTAAACTAACGAGCAAGCACATTACTTGTCGTACCTAAAAGTACACAGAAGTAGCATTATTTTATGATATTCAAAAAACTATAACTGAACATCTCTCAGCAACCTAGGATTTTCTTGAGCCCAATACCTTGTATTGTTCCTATTGAACATACCATTATTCGTAAACCTAGACTCATCTATAAACAGTATCTTCGTGACAAAACCATTATTCATATCATGATGTCGCAAAAGCCAATTACAATAAGTTAGTCTCCGTTCTGGGTCATTTTCATATAGTTGCTGATGCAAACTGTATTTATAGGAGCGATATTTATATTTTTTCAATACTTTCCCTGCTGATCCCTGCACATTCAATTTCCAATTCTCGCACTGAGGCAAATGGAAAAAAATTAACATATGCTAAAACATTGGTTTCCGCTTCTTCACTGACGATGAAGTGGATGTGGTTTGATCAGCTAGTTCTTTCCTTAGCATCATTTCCAATTTCCTGAAATAGGTCCTCGATGGGTGCCGTCTTAACGGATAACGAACAGCGTATAGCATACTAGCATTGACAGCGTTCTTCTGACATTCTCCGTATATCAATATCATATCGATTTATTCGTTTCGAGAATAACGATTATTATTTTCCATTTCAAAAAACTTTTACAAATGAAACGAGATGACAAGTAAAATTGGTATTTCACTTTTGACATGACATTAATCACCTACTGTTTTCCATGATTCCACGGCTACCTTTCATTTCATCAAACCTAAACGGATAACTCATTGGAATTTGTAGGCATCGTATAAAATATTGTACAAATTCAATAATTGATCGTTTTTAGTTTTGAACAAAAAGAAAGTGGTACATAATGTATATCGTTGAATTGGTAATTAAATTCTCTATCGAATGGCAAGATGGCCCTCGGTAGGTACCATTTGAAAAAAACAATTTTTTCGTTAAAAATGCGTTCAGAAAATTTCAATTCCTGCTGTAGGATTTGTTATTGATCTTATCGATGAAATGACTATTACTATGAGTTACTCATGTAAATTAGTATAAATTTTAACTTGATCAAGGCCTCCTGGACAAAAAAAAAGAAATAATTTGTTTTCAATTGTAAAATGAAAATTTGGCAACACTGTCGTATGTAATTTGAGCCGTAGAATCCGAAAAACATCAAACAGACAGGGTGTTCCATTCGAAAAATGGAAGTTGGTGGCTATTCTGCCGAAACCGGAAGTCGGCCATTTTGTTTTCATATGTCTGTCAATCCGAAATTTTGTCTCATATCTATGTACAGAATTTCATTAAAATCGGTGGATAAGTGAAGGAGATATAGGCATGGCCCTAGTCCCATTATCACCCGGTATATCCAGTGTAGGGCTTCAGATGTAGGGAATTATAATAATATACATTCATTTCTATGGAACTCACCATAAGACTGCAAATCCACAAAATACAATCGACGTGAAGAGATGCTTCATTTTTTTCAGAGGAACGTGAAACGTCTGAAAAAACATTCATTATTTGCTTTATTTTAATACAAAAAGTCATCACAACAAAAAATTCTGAAGTGCGTTTATCAAATGATAAGCAATTAAAATATGAGTAAAAACGGAAAAAACAAAGTACTTATGTCGAGCAATCTTCATAGATTATTTTCCATATTCCATTCACATTTAAAATTCCCCTTCATCCAGTTATCTCCATATACAGGGCTTTTCACGTTGAGCGTTAATTAGACGTTTCTGGCAAACCAGGCAACGGATCAACCTGAAAATTTCACAGTATGCATAAATTAATATGATCTACACGCCTAAAATTTTAGACGATGCGGCGTTGCCGCTGCTACTATAAAGTAGCGGCTACTTTGATTTTTCAAATAGAACACCCTGTATATAATATCATCTTATGATTTCTTATCACTTTGTCAACAACTTCATGTACTATTTCTCTATACCTATCTGTTACCGTTTAGAAAATATAAATTAATTTCGATTTTTTTTTACCAAACATGTACTTTTATAAACGCTGATAATCTTGAACTCTCTGGTACTAAGACGATCAAATTCGAAATGGAGTGGAGTGATACCATGAGGATCTTCACTTCGAGTCATATTTTTATTTGCCTTATAAGGGTCTTTAAAAAATGCAGATACTTTGTTCACATGAAAAAATGAGTAGAAGTCAATTCTTTCAAATGGATCACCCTGTATATTTCCACATTTTTGAGCTCTACATCCAATTTTAGATTGACTTTGTTCAGATAATCCTATTTCGAATTCGAGATAATCTGTTTCAAACAAAAACTGACGTGGTTTCCTTGTATTCATCACTTATTTTTGAAATTTAACAGATTCCGTTCGATGTTCCTTCATCAGTCACAGATAATACAATGAATAAATAATTATTAAAATAATCTTCAACCATCAAATGAAACTTCTCTTCAAACAATAGTTTTATTAACGCTGACACGCGAACTGAAAATAATTTCATGAATTAGTAAGTTAATTCAATTGTCAGTGTATTTCAGAATATGTTCGAACACATATCCACCTCTACTTAAACAAACATGTAATATCTTCAAAAGATTTTCATGTGTAGCGCTTCTGATTGAGTCTGGAGTTAAACTATTGAAAGCAATCCTAACTCTCGATTTCATATCTTTCATTGTTGTTACAGGGTTGGAGTAAACCATATTTTTAAGCGACGAAACCAAAAAGGAGGAGGTTCTCTATTCGAACCGTATTTTTTTTTCCATCATATTTTTTTATGTATGATCACGCATAACTTTTTCTGAGGCGTCCGATTCCGATAATTATTTTTTCAGTGGATAGGGTGTACTTCGAATTTGGTCCCATTTGAATTTAAAAGATGAAATCCATCCCTAAGGATAGCGAAATTAAGGATATTGATTACTCACCCTCTGAATTCTGGTCCGTTAACCGATTCTATCAGGCATAACTTTGTACTGGGTTCTTCGATTTGGATGATTATTTTTTTAATAGATAGGGTATACCTTATATTTGGATTTTGAAAGGGATTAGCAACCCTTACGGGTAGAAAAATAGGGGATAATTGATTTTTCACTAGTGAACATTGGCATACACATACGTAGTTAACAATGACAGATCGCTACTGACATTATTCTTGTTTCACATCCGTCAAAATCAGTATATTTTATGAGAGGATGGAATGATATACAAAGTAATGAAATAAACTAACCAGAACAACGAAAATAATTTATATTACAACAAATAGTAAAAGTAGATAATCATATTATTTAACTGGTAATAGTTGAAGTAAGTTGGGTAAGTAAGTATTTTGGAAGTAATCAAAAAACAAGTAGGTAGTAATTGGTAAATTTTAGCCAAAAAAAATTGAAAAATAAAAACTTTTTAATAAAAAATTAAACCGACGAAATACGGAACTGAAAAGTAAAAAATAAAAACTTTTTAACAAAAAATTAAACCGACGAAAAAATCAACTGAAAAGCAAAAAATAAAATAAACCTTAGTCTAAATGATAATTGAGCTCCTAAACTAATGTAAGTAACTGATTTTGAGTCGGCGCCAAACAAACTAGCAATTGAATTAGGTGAAGCGTAAAATGATGGCAGCGAAATGCACGGCAGCGTTTTGATGACTTCTTTCATAGATAATGATCTTCGATAATTGTTTGTTTGGCGCCGACTCAAAATCAGTTACTTACATTGGTTTAGGAGCTCAATTATCATTTAGACTAAGAAGGTTTATTTAATTTTTTGCTTTTCAGTTGATTTTTTCGTCGGTTTAATTTTTTGTTAAAAAGTTTTTATTAATGAAACCTCACACAAAATAATCTAATGGATTGCCATCTGGTGTTCTAGGAGGCCAACGAAAAGGTCCATTATTACCAATCCATCTGTCTTCGAAGATTTCAGTTAAAGCTTCGCTTACTGAACGAGAATTATGGGGTGGAGCACAATCCATTTGGTACCATACACGTTCTCTTCCTGGCCTATTATTTAAAATCCTTTGAATTCCATTCTCAGTAAATCTTCATATTTTGTTGCATTCAAATTATCATCATAAAACTCGATATAAAAAATTGACCCATTCTTTATGGCACAAAATACATTAAATTGCCATCTTTCTTGAAAACTCCTTTGGCGAACGACATGGGGATTTTCTGGCGCCCAATAATGACTGTTGTGTCTATTGAAAACTCCATTTTTTGTAAACTTGGCCTCATCTGTCCATATGATATTGTCAAGGAAATGTTCATCCTCTTGAGTCTTGACAAGTAATCATTCAAAGAATTCCACTCTACGAGGCAAATCAGTCTCTTTCAGATGTTGGACACAGTAAAATTTATAGGGATGCCATTTGTGCTTATGAAGAATGCGATAAATTGTCACGTAGGGTATACCTCTCCCATTCAGCCTCGTGTAGAGAAGCATTTGGAAATGCATGAAAAAATCCCAAAACTGTTATGCCATTGTCATCATCATCCACTTCAGGCTTTCTATGAATGATTTTTGGATGAAAGGTTCCATTCAACCTACAGTTTTTTAGTAGTCGATTCATCACATTATTATTCGGCTTCGGAAGTTGTGGATATCTTTCATGAAATACTCGGCATGTTCTACTTGCAATTCTATTGCACTCACCATAAATGATTAATAAATTCAAGAAATTTTCATTACTGTAATCTAATCTTGACATTTTTCTATTATAATTGGTATCACAATCAGTCAAAACCACCAACGAAAGTTTGACGTTTCAAAATTGGATCATTCATTTTTCCAAAGCACACTATTAAAAAATATTAATTTGCAATGTACGGTAGAGACACTCAATACATCAATGCATACAAATTGTAACTTTTTCTAAGGTACATATCAATTTCGAATTGACTGATTTGAGACTGTTGAAAAACTAAATCGAAAAGAAATATTACGTAGTATAAAATAGATGTTAAATTTCAAAAATAAGTGATGAATACAAGGAAACCACGTCATTTTCTGTTTGAAACAATTTATCTCGAAAACGGTTCGAAATCGAAATAGGATTATCTGAACAAAGTCGTTCTAAAATTGGATGTAAAGCTCAAAAATTTGGAAATATACAGGGTGTTCCATTTGATTTTACTCATTTCTTCATGTGAACAAAGTATCTGCATTTTTTACAGACCCTGGATGAGGCAAATAAAAATATGACTCGAAGTGAAGATCGTCATGGTATCACTCCCCTCCATTTCGAATTTGATCATCTTAGTACCAGAGAGTTCAAGATTATCAGCGTTTATAAAAGTACATGTTTGGTAAAAAAGAAATCGAAATTAATATATATCTTCTAAACGGTAACAGATTGTTATAGAGAAATAGTACATGAAGTTGTTGACAAAAGGATAAGAAATCATAATATGATATGATATACAGGGTGTTCCATTCGAAAAATCAAAGTAGCCTCTACTTTATAGTAGAAGCGGCAACGCCGCATCGTCTAAATTTTAGGCGTGTAGATCATATCAATTTATGCATACTGTGGAATTTTCAGGTTGATCCGTTGTCTGATTTGCCAGAAACGTCTAATTAACGCTCATCGTGAAAAGCCCTGTATAGGCTAAGAGCGGGTTGCAGAAAACCTGACCAATCAAGTAACAGAATGAAATGTTTTTAAAATGTTAGTACTCACAGCAAACATAAGAAAAATCATTGACTGCCTGGGCAAAAGTGGCGTATAAGTTTTTTATGACCTTTTTTCGGAAAAAGCAACCATAACGAAATACGTTTGACAATTGGTCAAGTGGTCTAAGGAGCTGATTCACGAAATGGAGCATGGGTGAGCGTGGGTTCATACCCTCAAACCCCAGCTCTGGCAACTATTTTTTATTTTTTCTTTCGAAATTGAAAAATGATTTGTTTGGGGCGAATATTCGTCCCACAACAAATCATTTCTCATGTCTGAGAGCTGGCTGCAGAAAACCTGGCCGGTCGAGTAACACCATGAAATGTTTTCACAAGCTTTCATTTAAATTCATATACATATGTGTGTTTAGTTCAAATCTTGCAAGTGAATTTTGACCTACTTCTAGTTGTCCGATTAACGTGAAATTTGGCAGGTTTTCATTATTCCGGTGACAATGCATTACGGAATTTTTGCCAAAGGAAAAACAAAATGGGGGCTCCAATATGGCGATGACTTTTGTGGTTATAGCCCTTTTCCAATATATATTTACATATTTACCTTAAGTACTCGCTTTGTCAACAAAAAAATATTTTTTCCGACAATAAAGCATATTTTGATTTGATTTTGAATAGAAATGGGTATGTGGTGGTTTTTGGGGTCGAAAATCATGATTTTTGGTCAGAATCTACGAATTCAAGATGGCGGCTAGAGCCATCTTAGAAGATGGCGACGATTTTTATTATTATAGTCCGATTCCATTCGAAATTGATGTGTGGGGGTTTTTGGAGTCGGACATCATGATTTCCTAGTCAAAATTCACGAATTCAAGATGGCGGCTCCAAGAAGACGAAGTGTTTTGTTATCATGGTCGGATTCCATTCAAAATTGGTATGTGGATTTTTTGGAGTCATAGATTATAAATGTTTGTTAGTATTCAATAGAATGGCGAATTTCATGAATGACTAAAGAGAATTACATAAAAATGATTGAGAAATAAAAAGTTTTTAACAAAAAAATTAAACCGACGAAAAAATCAACTGAAAAGCAAAAAATAAAATAAACCTTCTTAGTCTAAATGATAATTGAGCTCCTGAACTAATGTAAGTAACTGATTTTGAGTCGGCGCCAAACAAACAATTATCGAAGAAGTCACATTCTGATAATTTTTTTGAAGTAATCTAATGATCTTCGTTGATTGTTTGTTTGGCGCCGACTCAAAATTAGTTACTTACATTAGTTGAGACTAAGAAGGTTTATTTTAGTTTTTACTTTTCAGTTCCGTATTTCGTCGGTTTAATTTTTGTTAAACTTTATTTCAATTTTGATGCTGAAATCTACTAATTACTAACTGCTTGTTTTTTTATTACTTCCAAAATACTTACTTAACCACCTTACTTCAACTATTACCAGTTAAATAATATGATTATCTACTTTTACTATTTGTTGTAATATACATTATTTTTGTTGTTCTGGTTAGTTCATTTCATTACTTTGTATATCATTCCATCCTCTCATAGAATATTATGATTGTGATGATGACACTAGCGATCTGTCATTGTCAACTACATATGTGTGCCAACGTTCACAAGTGAAAAATCAATTATCCCCTATTTTTCTATCCGTAAGGGTGGATAATTCCATTCGAAATCCAAATATGATCAACTATGAGGTATACCCTGTCTGATAAAAGAAGAATCATCCAAATCGAAGATCTCAGTACAAAGTTATGCCTGATATCCTTCACTTTGCTACCCTTAGGGGTGGATTTCATCTTTTAAATTCAAATGGGACCAACTTCGAAGTACACCCTATCCACTGAAGAAAGAATTATCGGACGTCTCAGTAAAAAGTTATGCGTGATCATACATAAAAAAATGATAAAAAAAATTAAATATATGCGTCGACTAGAGAACCTCCTCCTTTTTGGTTTCGTCGGTTGAAAAATTAAGACAAGCTTTCCTACAAATGCACCAAAAAGGAAAAATAATTTCTTTACTTGTTCCTAGATTATGTTTTTATTAATTTCATTATTGTGTATATGATACAAATTTCATTGTATTATGTATATACAGTGTCCGCCAAAAAGTATGTACCATATGGGAAAAAAGTTTATTATTGAAGTATTGGAAAAAATATTCTGGGAAAAAGTTTGTGCATGTCCGATTACCTAAAAATCGATTTTGACACATGTCACATGATCGCTATTATGGCGGCAAATTGAAAAAAAATGCTATGAAAAGGCGAAAAGTATGGTAAGATGGCAAGATATCAAAAAAAGTTATTTGAAAAAGTTACTTAGAATTCAATTTTATGCACATCAACTAAGTTACAAGAGATAACTCGACAAAATTGAAAATAGCTATTTTTTTGAATATTTTCCCATATATTTAAAAAAAAAATTTTTTTCTTATGAATAGCTTGACTGTACTGAAACATTTGCATTTCAATGATAATGACATAACTTCCTCATTTTCTCCTCACCAGAGGGCACTATATTTAAAAAATAGGATTTTGTCAAAACCCTTGCTGTTACATCGGTTCGTATCTAACAGTTATATCAGAATTCCACGACAATTGTGATGACATGACACTCCAAAAACATGGTGTTTTCCAGATTATAATGCTGAAAAAAAAAATTAATTTTTTTTTAAAAAAATTTTCCTTTAAATTCATGCACGTTATAATAACTTGATTATAATCTAGAAAACACGATGTTTTTGAAGTGTCATGTCATCACAATGGTCGTGGAATTCTGATATAACTGTTAGATACGAACCGATGAAACAGCAAGGGTTCTGACAAAATCCTATTTTAAATATAGTGCCCTCTGGTGAGGAGAAAATGAGAAAGTTCTGTCATTATCATTGGAAAGCAAATGTTTCAGTATAGTCAAGCTATTCATAAGAAAAAAAATTGATATTTTTAAATAGATGGGAAAATATTCAAAAAAAATAGCTATTTTTAATTTTCTTGAATTATCTCTTGGAACTTGAAACTAAAATCGAATTCTAAGTAACTTACAGAGAGTGTGCGAGAGTGAAGTGTACCCATAAATTCACAGAGCTCCGAAAATGTCTTACAAGTGTTGTAAAACCAAATCAATAAGTTACTATGCATGCAGAACATGTTCAGGTATTTATCATAAAAGTTGCCTCACAAAAATCAAAGGAAAAGTTCGCTTTTTGAAAGATAATATAATTAACTGCTGCAAAGACGATTCTGCTTCAAATATAGATACAGAAGATATTAGCGTTTTAGAAAAAACTATCAGTGACTTGAATGAGGATAGTCACATCAAAGAAAAATACCTAAAAAAATTGAAAGACGAGCATGCATTATTTATTCAAGAGGCACTGAAAACAGAACAAGGTATGAATCTTCTAGTAGACCAACAAAAACTTATAATATGCCAATTAAGAGAAAAAATCAGTGAACTGCAGAAGAACCTTGACAAAACCTATCTAGAAACAAAAAACCGCTATACACAAACAAATGAAGAAACGAATCTCAGAGATACATATACGACAACTGATTCATTAAGAGAATATTCCAGTGGCGTAGACAAGAAGGTATATAAACATGTTTTCACACAAACTGCGCGTGACATCAGTTAAAACATACAATCTGTGAAGAATAATCACCTAGAGGAGTCCACAATGGAAAGTAGAAAAAGAAAAATTGTTCTTATCTCAGGTCATAATGGAAGAAATATGGCAGAATATCTAAAACAGCAGGCAAAAGACCACTTCTCCATTCAATCCATTCTAAAACCTAACTGCAGCTTCAATGAGTTGATTACAACTACTCTTGAAACCATGAAACTTCATAATAAAAATGACATAGTCATTTTATGGTCCAATGAATATGACAAAAAAATTAATGAATTATTCACAGATCTGAGAGAAACTCCCCAACTCATTTTAATTACACAACCATTCAGATATGACATAAGGAATATCAACGAAGTGATATATAACAACAACTTGGCACTAAAGAAATGTTTTCACGAAGCTAACAAATCTATTAGTAATGTAACGAACCTAGGCCGGACCTGTCGCCTCACGCGTTGCCGTCGACAACGATGAGGTCATCCCCGGAGATATTCGAGAACAATTCAGTCACGCCGCGGCAGATAACAACGGTCGATATTGGAAATAACTGGAACATGCTGGGCACCAACCGCCAGAATTGGAAACATCGAGAATGCTGTATCGGAGATAAATAGACAGCCCTCAAGAGGGAGTGGAGGGTCTGAACGAGCCCATACGATCGAGCTATACAGTGGCGTAATATAAATTAAGTTGTAGATTTAAGTGTGAAATAAATTAGTAAAAACCAAGTTGAGTTTATTTACGTTACAATTGGTGTCAGAAGTGGGATTTTGAAAATAAACAAGTGATCGTGGAGTGGATAGTCAGAAAAATAAATTGATAGACCTTTTTGTACGCCCAAAATAGACAGTGGCCCGGTTTTCGCGAAGTGGACAATTGTGCGTGGGAATATAAACGATACACTCTTCGCGTGAAACAGACAATAGACTGGTGGCCCGTGGAAAAGAATTCGCGAAGTGAATTTTTAACAAACTGATAAACTTTTCGTGTGAAACAGACTGATACCTCGTCAAAGACAAAATGTGTTCAAGAAAAGTGCGCCTTGCGGACTTGAAGGTAGCGGAATTGAAACAGGAATTGGAGGAAAGGGAACTGGAAACAACGGGTAAAAAGCAAGTAATCTAGGAAAGACTTGCAGAAGGACTTATACAAGAAGGTGAGGACCCCGAAACATTTTTATTCGAAGTTCCCGGGGGTGATTTGAGTCCGATAATAAAAAAACTTGAAGAAAATTCTAGAAATCTGGAAGAGAAGCTTCTAGAAAATTCAAGAAGTCTGGAAGAAAATTCTAGAAATCTGGAAGAGAAGCTTCAAGAAAATTCTAGAAATCTGGAAGAGAAGCTTCTAGAAAATTCAAGATGCCTGGAAGAAAGTTCCTGGAAAACACAGAAGGCCTAAAAAAGAATTGTGTGGTGTGGCTAATTTTTCTAGAAGATAGAATGGGAACCGTTGAGACAGAGATAGATAAAATTAGGGAGCAAATGAACACGGAGGTAGATAAAATAAAGGAAACGATCAGTAAGCTGGAAAAACGAATTAATAGTGCGCCCTCCACAGAGATGGTTAACGAAAATACAATGCTGGACTTGAGTTTGAACTTGGATAAAGTTCAAGAGGGTATAAAAGATGTCAAGGTCATTTCAGAAATAGGGAAGCTTTCCATGAAGCCGCCTCAGTTCGACGGAAAAACTCCATGGGCAAATTACCGCCGGCAGTTTGAAGCAGCGGCCAAAGCAAACGGATGGAATGCAGGGAAAGAGCTGTAGCACTGCACTTGCATTACGTGGAAAGCGACAAATATTCTACAAACTCTCACCGCCCAAGAACAGGAGGACTATGATCAGCTGATTAAACATCTAGAATTACGATATGGCCACGCCCATTTGGAACACGTATACCACTCCCAGCTGAAAAATCGCTGCCAAAAATCGGGTGAATCCTTACAAGAATTCCGAAACTGACATTGCACGCTTGGTTCGTCTCGCATATCCAGCCACACCAGAAAATGTAATGGAGCGACTAGCGGTTCAAGCATTCCTGGATGGACTCCGTGACCAGAAACCAGACAAGTGTTGACACTAGCCCGTCAACACATCTCGTAGACGCACTGGCACGCGCTTTGGAATTCGAGGCAGCGAAACAATCTTGCAAAAGCCAGAGTAAAGTCCGAATGATTGAGGAAGACTCACAGGAGCCTGCTAATTTGCAAGCTGCCATATGTAAAGTGATTAAGGAAGTTTTGCTTGAGACAAGACAGATACGATGCTGGAATTGATGGCATAATTGGGCATTTGCGTAGCAAATGTCCAACATTCGAAATCACGACTCCGATGCAGGAAAACTAAAGAAGGTCGACGAGAAGGGCAATCGTCGGCCTGTGTCCAGCAAGCCCGGTTAACAACGCATATGTCGCTATCCTGCAACGACAGAACAGAGGTGTTTTCGTAGACGGTCTCATCAATAACGAGCCTTGCACCACGCTGCTAGATACAGGTGCGACTAGGACAATTCTCGGGCCTTCCTTTGACAGAACACCGGAACGAGTTGAACCGACAACTTGGAAGCTACGCACAGCAACAGGGGAGCCAGCTACTGTATATGGCGAGCTACCGATTGAAATAATTTTGGGCAGCACTAAAGTGAAACATCAGGCACTTGTAGCGGACATCGAAGACGATGCAATCATCGGAATGGACATCATGAATTCCAGAGGGTTTGGATTGGATTTCAAAGACGGCGTCCTACGTGTCAACGGAGAAGAGCTGGTACTTCATGGGAGAAGTGAAGAGTTGATCCGTGTGCTGTTGGCTGAGGATGTAAGCGTACCTGAGAGGGGCTGAAACCATCCTGGAGGCTCGCCTGGACGGGAGTGCGAGCAGTGGGGCAGTGGTGATGTTCGAGCCCAAACTTCATGATAGAAAAGTGGGCGAGGTTGCCCTAGGGAAAACCCTGTTACGTGCTGAAAAATTTGTACCGGTAAGGGTCATGAATGTCAATTACTTTCCAGTGACCTTAAAGAAAGGAACAATTTTAGGGCACTGCTCGTCAGTTTCATCTGTGATCCGGGGCGTACGAGGTACGATTAGCCAACCCAACAACTTGTCCACAGAACTAGAAAAATTAGTTGCCATCTCTTCCAAAGATATAAAACCAGCTCAACAGCCCAAACTAAGAGATTTAGTCAAAAAGTACCAAGACATCTTCGATACCGGACAAGGAAAAGGAGGTCGAACTAATGTGGTCCAGCACAAGATTGATACTGGGGTGCCGACCGATCCGGCAATCAGCAAGAAGACTTCCTCTTGCCAAGAAGGAAGAGGCTGACAAAATAGTCAGCGATATGGGAAAAGAAGGAGTTATCGAACCATCTGACAGTCCTGGTCCTCTCCAGTCGTACTGGTGAAGAAAAGGATGGATCGACACGCTTTTGTAGACTATCGCCAACTTAATAATGTCACGAAGAAGGACAGTTACCCTCTCCCAGAATAGATGACACCCTAGACACGTTGGCTGGTTCCACGATTTTCTCGACCCTTGATCTGAAGAGTGGATATTGGCAAGTAGAACTGGCTCAGGAAGATCGAGAAAAGACTGCTTTTACCATCGGCTCAGGATTGTGGCAGTTCACCGTTATGCCATTCGGGCTCTGTAATGCTCCCGCCACATTCGAAAGATTGATGGAGACGGTGCTGAAGGACTCTCATGGAACACGTGTCTAGTGTATCTCGACGACATAATTGTGGTCGGCAGATCGTTCGAGGACCACGTGAAAACTTGGAGGAAGTATTCCTGCGACTGAGGAACTCAGGGTTGAAGCTGAGCCCTAAGAAATGCCATCTGTTCCAAAAAGAAGTACGATACCTCGGCCACGTTGTCTCTGGGGAAGGAGTAGCAGTGGATGACCACAAGATCAAAGCTGTTGAGGATTGGCCCATCCCAAAAGACATTCACCAACTTCGAAGTTTCCTTGGTTTATGCACATACTATCGCCGATATGTGCTGGGATTCGCCAACATCGCTAAACCACTGACCAGGCTCACGGAAGGCCAAACAAAGTTCCAGTGGTCCCAAGAATGTCAAGACTCATTCAGGAAGCTGGAAGGAGCTTTGATCAACGCACCTATACTGAGCTATCCCTACCCAAAGGGAAATTCATTTTGGATACGGACGCCAGCAACGTGGGACTTGGAGCTGTCCTATCTCAGATCCAGGAGGGACAGGAGAAGGTCATTGGTTATTTCAGCAAGACGCTTAGCAAACCAGAGCGCAATTACTGTGTCACCAGGCGAGAGCTGTTAGCTGTTGTAAAGGGAGTGGAGCACTTCTACAAGTACGTGTATGGAAGAAGATTCCTGTTGAGAACTGACCATGCAGCTCTCAAATGGCTCGTTGGATCGAGAGACTCCAAGAATTCGATTTCGCGATCGAACATCGAGCCGGAACTAGCCATAAGAATGCAGATGCCTTGTCGCAAAGACCATGTCCAGATGATTGCTCACATTGCCGACGAGCAGAAGAGAAAGAAGCAACACTTTGTAGAACCGCGGCAATGGATGATAACTGGAATGACAGCAAGATCCAGACAGAGCAAGATCCAGAAAGACCCCGACCTTGGCTTAGTCGTCAGCTGGAAGAAGGGCAATCGAAGACCATCATGGCAGGAAGTCGCAGGTTACTCGCCGGCTGTTAAGTCCTATTGGGCACAATGGAACTCTCTTATTCTGGACAATGGGATCCTGAAACGTGTGTTGGAGGCCGATATTGGTGGGGAAGACAGACGCCAAATAATTGTTCCCAGGAACAGAAGAGGAAGTGCTGCGGAAATCCATGATGGAGTCGCTGGAGGACATCTGGGAGTGACGAAGACCCTGCAGAAAGTGAGGCAACGGTTTTACTGGACCAATTGTCAAGCTGACGTCCAGGACTGGTGCAGAAAGTGCGCTGTATGCGCTGCTAGCAATGGACCTCGAATACGACCCAAGGCCCCGATGCGTCAGTACAACGTAGGCAGCCCGTTCGAGAGAATCGCCTTGACATCGCCGGCCCGTTTCCCGTATCCGACCACGGGAATAAATACATCCTGAGGCAATGGACTACTTCAGTAAGTGGGCAGAAGCCTATGCCCTGCCAACCAGGAAGCCATCACCGTCGCCGACGTCTTGGTGAAAGAGTGGATATGTCGATTCGGTATTCCAATGGAGCTGCACTCGGATCAAGGCAGAAATTTCGAATCAACCTGTTCCAAGAAATATGTCTACTGCTGAACATCCGCAAGGCAAGAACCACGGCCTACATCCGCAGTCCGATGGAATGGTGGAACGGATGAACAGGACGATCAACCGCCACTTGTCCAAGGTTGCCTCTGACCATCAAAGAGACTGGGACCAGTATCTTCTTTTTGTTCCTGATGGCCTATCGATCCGCAGTACACGAGTCAACAGTTAAAACCCCCTGCTAGTATTATAATGGGCCGAGAACTGCGACTGCCTTGTGACCTGAAGTTTGGGATACCGCCAGGACAAGACACTGCGGGAGAGGACTACGTCAGCAAACTTCGGCAGAGAATGGACGACATCCACGAACGAGTCCGGTTGAACATCAGAGTGCCAGCGATAAAATGAAGAAGACCTATGACATCAAGGCCGACGCTGGAGGGTTTTAAGGTTGATGACCTGGTTTGGCTGTACAACCCCAAACGTAGTCGTGGACTATCACCAAAGTTGCGGAACTCGTGGGAAGGCCCGTATAAGATCGTGAAAAGCATAAACGACCTTGTGTACCGAATCCATAAGCCACCCCGGGAAACCAAGGGTCGTCCATTTCAACAGGTTGGCCTTACGCTGGAAACCATGACCAAGTTCGCACCCTCAAGCCACCGGAGGATGATATGACGTTCGAAGTTTATGTCCTTGTATTCAAACGGGCAGAAAGTTCTACATGGGGTTACTAGAGGGAGTCACAAGACCTTTTCGAGGTGCCTGCTGACTACGCACTAGCGCACTGTGTGGCAGAAGATCTTCGAATGTCAGGGGCATCGCCGTAGTGTTTTCAAGAAATTTGGTCAACTCAAACACTGCGGAGCAGAATCCAGAAGTTGGTGGGGTGCTACAATTGAAGAAAGGCCAGAGAAACATCTACTACCTAGTTACCAAGAGGCATTCCCAAGATAAACCGTCCTATGAAGATGTCTGGAAGAGTCTCACCAAACTAAGAGATACTATGGTGGACCAGAATCTGGTGGATCTAGCAATTCCAAAATTGTCCTGTGGTATTGATGGGTTGGACTGGAGAGTCATAAGAAGTATGCTGGAGGCGATATTCAGATCCAGCGGCGTCAAGATTTTGGTTTGCTGTAACCCTCTTCCACGACCGATCATGAAGACCGTGGAGTGTTACTTCCATCGAACTTCACGGTGCAGATATGGGGAGTCATGCAGATATCGTCACACTCCAAGGATGAAATTTCGGGACGAAATGTCTTTAAGAAGGGGGCAATGTAACGAACCTAGGCCGGACCTGTCGCCTCACGCGTTGCCATCGACAACGATGAGGTCATCCCCGGAGATATTCGAGAACAATCCAGTCACGCCGCGGCAGATAACAACGGTCGATATTGGAAATAACTGGAACATGCTGGGCACCAACCGCCAGAATTGGAAACATCGAGAATGCTGTATCGGAGATAAATAGACAGCCCTCAAGAGGGAGTGGAGGGTCTGAACGAGCCCATACGATCGAGCTATACAGTGGCGTAATATAAATTAAGTTGTAGATTTAAGTGTGAAATAAATTAGTAAAAACCAAGTTGAGTTTATTTACGTTACAGTATACTGGAATGCAACGGGATAATGGGAGATGGCCTTCAACTGAAGAAATCGGCAAAGTGGTTCATATGTAAGGCCATTTTGAGTCACAATGAAACATACCTTGATGCAGCGCAAATAACTCCTGCCACTAACGACCGATACAATACACACAATGGAACACATAACAAATCGTCAACACCCAAATGTATCCAAAACATGCAAAGTAGTATACCAATTGAAGAAAACCAGCCGTCATCTTGTGAAGATGGAAAAAGTTATCTTTATCCTAGACTGTCTCAACCTACACCCCAACTGGACCATTCTACGAGTTCCACCACTGACCATGGGTACGTAATACCAATTGCCCAAGAAATTCAAGAAGTCGAAAATAATATGAATTTGATCAACCAAAATGTAAATAGTGATTTTTTATACACGCGAATACCTCAGAGCGAACTAAAGCACACATAATTTTACCAACTGAGAAGAAACGTAGAATCAAAACACAAAGCGCCAATATCAAAACTACCCTATCTTCACTATTACTTAATATCCGATCAGTAAGAAACAAAACTGATGAACTTTTGATTTTCCTTGAAACACAGAATATGCCAGATTTCGTTCTTCTTACTGAACACTGGCTAAGGGATGACGAACCGTGTTATATTCCAAATTATGTCATAGTAGCCAAATATTGCAGAAGTAACTCGGCACATGGTGGAACTATGATTCTAGCGAATAAAAAAATACTCAATGACCTTATATTACTGAACATTGATAAGTATGACTTTCTTTTAGCAGAAAATGAATTTGAATTCTCTTTGGTACATGAAAAAAATTACAATATCTATATAATTTGCGTTTACCGATTGCCAAATTCCAATGTTATAAACTTTTTGAGTAAACTTGAAATTATTTTATCAAACCTACCAATTAACTCAAAGATTGTACTCACAGGTGATCTTAATATTAATTATGATGATGAAGAGTGTTTGGTAAAACACGATCTACATAACTTACTGACCTCTCTAAACTTGACCATGCATGTTAATGAACATACAAGAATAACCATGTATTCAGCCACTATCATTGACTATATCTGCTCAAATTTGGAAAAACGGAATATTAGCTGTAAAACTGTTCCCGCAGGCCTTTCAGACCATGAAGCTCTTATCTTCGAAATGTCGCTCAAAACAATAAATGAAAGAAGTAAATTTAGATACGGAAGAATATATAGCAAGACGAATTACGAATCATTTAAAACCTATGCAATATAACACCATGGGCTGACGTGTTGAACTTTGATGATTCAATCAACATGTTCCAAAACTACCTAAGAGATATATTCGAGAAGTGTTTTCCAATAAAAAAGATCAAAATAAAAAATAAAAATAAAAAGCCCTGGATAACTCAAAAAATTCATAACTGATGGATTTTTCATATCATATTTCAATACATACAGGACGATTTACAGAAAGCTAATAAAGCTTGCCAAACAAAGATATTTTGAAGATAAACTATATAAGGCTGAAAATAAAACAAAAGAAAACTGGGCTATAATAAATAATTTACGTGGTAAAAGTAATATATTGCCTTCTACTGTACGATAGCACAAAAAATAACATCAGAATTACAACCGACAATCCATCCAACCGAGTTTATGAAAAATATAAATATTCCAGATAACTTTCACCTATTTGATACTGACATATATGAACTGAAGCAAACTATTAATGAAATAAAGAACAAAACATCATCTGGTTATGATGAAATATCAGTTAAAATTTCAGAAAATCTCTCAGAATACGCTTTAAATATTCTTGTGGCGGCCATCAATAAATCATTTCGTTCTGGCAGATTTCCTTCATGTCTGAAACTAGCAATAGTCATTCCGCTTCATAAAGGTGGCGAAATGAATGATCCATCAAACTTCCGGCCTATATCATTGCTTCCAACAATCTCAAAAATAATTGAAAAGCTTGTTAAAAAGAGAATATTGAATTTCTTAAGTCATCATAACATCCTATGCGAATCTCAATATGGATTCCAAAGCTATAAAAACACAGGCGATGCAATCTTCTCCTTTCTGGAAGATGTGTATATTGGTTTGAATAATAACGAAGCTATTGGGGCAGTGTTTTGCGATTTCTCTAAAGCGTTCGACTGCGTGAACCATGAAACACTGTTATTTAAACTTCAGTGCTATGGCTTTAGAGGATTGTCATATAACTGGATTTCCAGTTATCTAACAGGCAGGAAACAAGTAGTAAAACTCCAAGGAAATAAATCGCACATGGAGAATAACACAACAGGTGTACCACAAGGCTCGGTTCTGGGTCCTATTCTTTTTCTGCTTTATCTGAATGATCTGGTAACCGTTGACATCAAAAGGAAGTTCACATTTTTTGCAGATGATACCACCATCCTTTGGCGTGGGACAAATGAAGATAATCTCAGAGAAAACATAACTTTGGATCTCTATAAAATTAAACATTGGTGTGATTCAAACTCCTTATGCTTCAACACGAATAAAACAAACATAGTCTGCTTCAAGTTCAGTTTCGACGACTTACTTATAGAAAATCACGCTATAGTGAACAAAACTCACACAAAGTTTTTAGGGGTATTTATAGATGAAAAATTAAAATTTGATAAGCATGTAGAGAACTTATGCAAAAAAATAGCATCTGGCTGTTATGCAGTTCGAGTTGTTTCAAATGAACTCAATCAATCCTCGGCCAGAATTGTGTATTTTTCCTTGATCGAGTCCCATTTGAGATATGGAATTGCCTTTTGGGGCTTATGTAGTCAGCAACTACTAAATTCAGTATTCGTTTTGCAAAAAAGGGCAATCAGATACATATGTAAGGCAAAATCACAAGATCACTGCAAACCACTTTTCATCAGTCAGAAAATTCTAACTGTACCTTGTTTGTTCCTTTTAGAAACCGTGTGTCTAATACACAAAAAGTATTCTAATACAGCAGTAAATAATGACAGACGATACCATACAAGAGGAAGTCGGAATCTACCCCTGCCAATACCAAAATTAGCAATTACAAAATTTTCTTTGATATATGAGAGCAAGAAAATATATAACCACCTCCCAATGCACTACAGGGAAATAACAAATTTAAAAAAGTTCAGGAAATCAGTTAAAGAGGTATTTCTGAAAAAAGCCTACTATGACTTGAAGGAATATTACATTGATGAATTTTAAAGCTTAGTATTTCCGTTGCTTACTTATCTGTATTACTTTATTTATTTATTTATCTGTAATGTTTGATATATTTTTCTGTGATGTTTTATTTATATTCGTTTAGGTACATATGTTTTAACTCTATAATGATTGTTCATTATATTTTATATAATTTTATATTCTTAATATTTCTGACTTTATAAAATTACACTTACTTTGTCAATAAGAATTACTTCTTGGACAATAAAGCATGATTGATTGATTGATTGATTTTTCAAATAACTTTTTTTGATATCTTGCCATCTTACCCCCCTTTTCGCCTTTTCATAGCAATTTTTATCAATTTGCCGCCATACCAGCGATCACGTGAAATGTGTCAAAATCGATTTTTAGGTAATCGGACATGCACAAACTTTTCCCCAGAATATTTTTTCCAATACTCTAATAATAAACTTTTTTCCCATATGGTACATACTTTTTGGCGGACACTGTATATATATATATATATATATATATATATATATATATATATATATATATATATATATATATATATATATATACGGGGCTTGTGGCTCAGTGTCACGAGCGGTCGGTCTTGTGTCAACTGTTTCCACCTGGCGCGGGTTCGATTCCCGCAGCTGGTGAAAAATTTTTTCAAGGTCCCAAGAGTGGTTTCGGATCCCACTATAAAAGGTAAGGTCCCCGTGATCTTAACTCGTACAAGTTTTCATTAACTTCTGAGGGTTGGTCAAACAACTAAGAAAGCGGTTAAGAACAAAAAAAAACAATATATATATAATAAAATGAAATAATATCTAGCTTTAAAAAAAGATTAAAGCTATAAATTTCAAAGCATCAATCAACATCAAATTTATTTCAATAAAAGAGCTCATATTTTTATTTTCATAATTAACTTTTCATTATTAAAACAAATAGAATCCGTATTTCCCGTTAAACCTAGTATTTTATTTTTACCGATAATTCCCCAATTTCAATAAAAAAAATTTATGCATTGGCATCAATACGAACAATGTTTGTACATGTGGTTCACCTGTATAAATACTGTAACGTAAATAAACTTAACTTGGTTTAACTAATTTATTTAACACTTAAATATACAACTTAATTTATATTACTACGCTACTGTATAACTCGATCGTATGGGCTCGTTCAGACTGTTCCGACTCCACTTGAGGGTCGCCTATTTATCTCCGCTACAGCATTCTCGATGTTTCGAATTCTTTCCGTTGGCGACCGGCGTGTTCCAATTGTTTCCAATATTGACCGTTGTCTTCCGCGGCAGAGCGCACTGGATGGTTCTCGAACATCTCCGGGGATGATCTCATCGCTGTCGACGGCAACATGTGAGGCGACAGGTCCGGCCTAGGTTCGTTACATTGCCCCCTTCTTAAAGACATTTCGTCCCGAAATTTCATCCTTGGAGTGTGACGATATCTGCATGACTCCCCATATCTGCACCGTGAAGTTCGATGGAAGTAACACTCCACGGTCTTCATGATCGGTCGTGGAAGAGGGTTACAGCAAACCAAAATCTTGACGCCGCTGGATCTGAATATCGCCTCCAGCATACTTCTTATGACTCTCCAGTCCAACCCATCAATACCACAGGACAATTTTGGAATTGCTAGATCCACCAGATTCTGGTCCACCATAGTATCTCTCAGTTTGGTGAGACTCTTCCAGACATCTTCATGGCGGTTTATCTTGGGAATGCCATGACTCTCCAGTCCAACCCATCAAACCACATGACATCTTGGGAATGCCTCTTGGTAACTAGGTAGTAGATGTTTCTCTGGCCTTTCTTCAACTGTAGCACCCACCAACTTCTGGATTCTGCTCCCGCAGTGTTTGGAGTTGACCAAATTTCTTGGAGAACACTACGGCGATGCCCTGGACATTCGAAGATCTTCTGCCACACAGTGCGCTAGTGCGTAGTCAGCAGGCACCTCGAAAGGTCTCGTGACTCCTCTCTAGTAACCCCATGTAGAACTTTCTGCCCGTTTGAATACAAGGACATAAACTTCTCGAACGTCATATCATCCTCCGGTGGCAGGGGTGCGAACTTGGTCATGGTTTCCAGCGTAAGGGGCCAACCTGTTGAAATGGACGACCCTTGGTTTCCCTCAGGGTGGCTTATGGATTCGGTACACAAGGTCGTTTATCCTTTTCACGATTTTATACGGGCCTTCCACGAGTTCCGCAACTTTGGTGATAGTCCACGACGACGTTTGGGGTTGTACAGCCAAACCAGGTCATCAACCTTAAATCCTCCAGCGTCGGCCTTGATGTCATAGGTCTTCTTCATTTTATCGCTGGCACTCTGGATGTTCAACCGGACTCGTTCGTGGATGTCGTCCATTCTCTGCCGAAGTTTGCTGACGTAGTCCTCTCCCGCAGTGTCTTGTCCTGGCGGTATCCCAAACTTCAGGTCACAAGGCAGTCGCAGTTCTCGGCCCATTATAATACTAGCAGGAGTGTGACCGGTTGACTCGTGTACTGCGGATCGATAGGCCATCAGGAACAAATGAAGATACTGGTCCCGCTTTGTGGCGGTTGATCGTCCTGTTCATCCGTTCCACCATTCCATCGGACTGCGGATGTAGGGCCATGGTTCTTGTCTTGCGGATGTTCAGCAGTAGACATATTTCTTGGAAAGGTTGGATTCGAAATTTCTGCCTTGATCCGAGTGCAGCTCCATTGGAATACCGAATCGACATATCCATTCTTTCACCAAGACGTCGGCGACGGTGATGGCTTCCTGGTTGGGCAGGGCATAGGCTTCCGCCCACTTACTGAAGTAGTCCATTGCCACAAGGATGTATTTATTCCCGTGGTCGGATACGGGAAACGGGCCGGCGATGTCAATGGCGATTCTCTCGAACGGGCTGCCTACGTTGTACTGACGCATCGGGGCCTTGGGTCGTATTCGAGGTCCGTTGCTAGCAGCGCATACAGCGCACTTTCTGCACCAGTCCTGGACGTCAGCTTGACAATTGGCCCAGTAAAACCGTTGCCTCACTTTCTGCAGGGTCTTCGTCACTCCCAGATGTCCTCCGGCGACTCCATCATGGATTTCCCGCAGCACTTCCTCTCTTCTGTTCCTGGGAACAATTATTTGGCGTCTGTCTTCCCCACCAATATCGGCCTCCAACACACGTTTCAGGATCCCATTGTCCAGAATAAGAGAGTTCCATTGTGCCCAATAGGACTTAACAGCCGGCGAGTAACCTGCAACTTCCTGCCATGATGGTCTTCGATTGCCCTTCTTCCAGCTGACAACTAAGCCAAGGTCGGGGTCTTTCTCTTGGTCTTTCTGGATCTTGCTGTCATTCCAGTTGTCATCCATTGCCGCGGTTCTACAAAGTGTTGCTTCTTTCTCTTCTGCTCGTCGGCAATGTGAGCAATCATCTGGACATGGTCTTCGCGACAAGGCATCTGCATTCTTATGACTAGTTCCGGCTCGATGTTCGATCTCGAAATCGAATTCTTGGAGTCTCTCGATCCAACGTGCTACTTGACCCTCAGGATTTTTGAACTGTAAGAGCCATTTGAGAGCTGCATGGTCAGTTCTCAACAGGAATCTTCTTCCATACACGTACTTGTAGAAGTGCTCCACTCCTTTTACAACAGCTAACAGCTCTCGCCTGGTGACACAGTAATTGCGCTCTGGTTTGCTAAGCGTCTTGCTGAAATAACCAATGACCTTCTCCTGTCCCTCCTGGATCTTTTCCCGAGATAGGACAGCTCCGAGTCCCACGTTGCTGGCGTCCGTATCCAAAATGAATTTCCCTTGTGAATCCCAGCACATATCGGCGATAGTATGTGCATAAACCAAGGAAACTTCGAAGTTGGTGAATGTCTTTTGGGATGGGCCAATCCTTAACAGCTTTGACCTTCTGGTCATCCACTGCTACTCCTTCCCCAGAGACAACGTGGCCGAGGTAGCGTACTTCTTTTTGGAACAGATGGCATTTCTTAGGGCTCAGCTTCAATCCGGAGTTCCTCAGTCGCAGGAATACTTCCTCCAAGTTTTTCACGTGGTCCTCGAACGATCTGCCGACCACAATTATGTCGTCGAGATACACTAGACACGTGTTCCATGAGAGTCCCTTCAGCACTGTCTCCATCAATCTTTCGAATGTGCGGGAGCATTACAGAGCCCGAATGGCATAACGGTGAACTGCCACAATCCTGAGCCGATGGTAAAGCAGTCTTTTCTCGATCTTCCTGAGCAAGTTCTACTTGCCGAGTATCCACTCTTCAGATCAAGGGTCGAGAAAATCGTGGAACCAGCCAACGTGTCTAGGGTGTCATCTATTCTCGGGAGAGGGTAACTGTCCTTCTTCGTGACATTATTAAGTTGGCGATAGTCTACACAAAGCGTGTCGATCCATCCTTTTTCTTCACCAGTACGACTGGAAGGACCAGGGACTGTCAGATGGTTCGATAACTCCTTCTTTTCCCATATCGCTGACTATTTTGTCAGCCTCTTCCTTCTTGGCAAGAGGAAGTCTTCTTGCTGATTGCCGGATCGGTCGGGCACCCCCAGTATCAATCTTGTGCTGGACCACATTAGTTCGACCTCCTTTTCCTTGTCCGGTATCGAAGATGTCTTGGTACTTCTTAACTAAATCTCTTAGTTTGGGCTGTTGAGCTGGTTTTATATCTTTGGAAGAGATGGCAACTAATTTTTCTAGTTCTGTGGGCAAGTTGTTGGGTTGGCTAATCGTACCTCGTACACTCCGGATCACTGAGGAAACTGACGAGCAGTGCCCCAATATTGTTCCTTTCTTCAAGGTCACTGGAAAATAATTGACATTCATGACCCTTACGGGCACAAATTTGTCAGACGCAACAAGGTCTTCCCTAGTGCAATCCCTCGTCAATTTTCTCATCATGAAGTTTGGGCTCGAACATCACCACGTTTCCACTGCTCGTACTCCCGTCCAGGCGAGCCTTCAGAATGGTTTCAGCCCTCTCAGGTACGCTTACATCTTCAGCCAACAACACACGGATCAACCCCTCACTTCTCCCATGAAGCACCAGCTCTTCTCCGTTGACACGTAGGACGCCGTCTTTGAAATCCAATTTAAACCCTCTGGAATTCATGATGTCCATTCCGATGATTGCATCGTTTTCGATGTCCGCTACAAGTGCCTGATGTTTCACTTTAGTGCTGCCCAAAATTATTTCAATCGGTAGCTCGCCATATACAGTAGCTGGCTCCCTGTTGCTGTGCGTAGCTTCAAGTTGTCGTTCAATCCGTTCCGGTGTTCTGGCAAAGGAAGGCCGAGAATTGTCCTAGTCGCACCTGTATCTAGCAGCATGGTGCAAGGCTCGTTATTGATGAGACCGTCTACGAAGACACCTTTGTTCTGTCGTTGAAGGATAGCGACATATGCGTTGTTAACCGGGGCTTGCCGGACACATGCCGACGATTGCCCTTCTCGTCGACCTTTTTAGTTTTCCTGCATCGGAGTCGATGAATGTTGGACATTTGCTACGCACATGTCCAATTTTGCCACAATTCCGGCATCTTATCTGTCTTCTCTCAGGCAACACTTCCTTCATCACTTTTCTTATGGCAGCTTCCAAGTTAGCAGGCTCCTGTGAGTCTTCTTCAATACTTCGAACTTTACTTTGGTTTTTGCAGGATTGCTTTGCTGCCTCAAATTCCAAAGCGCGTGCCAGTGCGTCTATGAGATGTGTTGGACGAGCTAGTGTCAACGCTTGTCTGGTTTCTTGGTCACGGAGTCCATCCAAGAATGCCTGAACCGCTAATCGCTCCATTACATTTTCCGGTGTGGCTGGATATGCGAGACGAACCAAGCGTGCAATGTCAGCTTCGAATTCTTGTAAGGATTCGCCCGATTTCTGGCAGCGATTTTTCAGTTGGGAGTGGTATACGTGTTCCAAATGGGCCTGGCCATATCGTAATTCTTGGGCGGTAAGAGTTTGTAGAATATTCGTCGCTTCTCCACGTAATGCAAGTGTTAGTGCTACAGCTCTTTCCCCTGCATTCCATCCATTTGCTTTGGCCGCTGCTTCAAACTGTCGGCGGTAATTTTCCCATGGAGTTTTTCCGTCGAATTGAGGCGGCTTCATGGAAAGCTTCCCTATTTCAGAAATGACCTTGACATCTTTTATACCCTCTTGAACTTTATCCAAGTTCAAACTCAAGTCCAGCATTGCATTTTCGTTAACCATCTCTGTGGAGGGCGCACTATTAATTCGTTTTTCCAGCTTACTGATCGTTTCCTTCATTTTATCTACCTCCGTGTTCATTTGCTCCCTAATTTTATCTATCTCTGTCTCAACGGTTCCCATTCTTTCTTCTAGAAAATTAGCCATTCCACACAATTCTTTTTTTAGGCCTTCTGTGTTTTCCAGGAACTTCTCTTCCAGGCTTCTTGCATTTTTTTCCAGGCTTCTTGAATTTTCTAGAAGCTTCTCTTCCAGATTTATAGAATTTTCTTGAAGCTTCTCTTCTTGATTTTTAGCATTTTCTTCCAGGCTTCTTGAATTTTCTTCCAGTTTATTCATTACCACACTTAACTCACCTCCGGTAACTTCGAATAAAAATGTTTCGGGGTCCTCACCTTCTTGTATAAGTCCTTCTGCAAGTCTTTCCTGGAGTACTTGCTTTTTACCTGTTGTTTCCAGTTCCCTTTCCTCCAATTCCTGTCTCAATTCCGCTACCTTCAAATCCGCAAGGCGCACTTTTCTTGAACACATTTTGTCTTTGACGAGGTATCAGTCTGTTTCACCCGAAAAAGTTTATCAGTTTGTTACAAATTCACTTCGCGAATTCTATTCCACGGGCCACCAGTCTATTGTCTGTTTCACGCGAAGAGTGTATCAGTTTATATTCCCACGCACAATTGTCCACTTCGCGAAAACCGGGCCACTGTCTATTTTCTGTTTCACGCGAACAGCGTATCAGTTTATATTCCCACGCACAATTGTCCACTTCGCGAAAACCGGGCCACTGTCTATTTTGGGCGTACAGAAAGGTCTATCAATTTATTTTTCTGACTATCCACTCCACGATCACTTGTTTATTTTCAAAATCTCACTTCCGACACCAATTGTAACGTAAATAAACTTAACTTGGTTTAACTAATTTATTTAACACTTAAATATACAACTTAATTTATATTACTACGCTACTGTATAACTCGATCGTATGGGCTCGTTCAGACTGTTCCGACTCCACTTGAGGGTCGCCTATTTATCTCCGCTACAGCATTCTCGATGTTTCGAATTCTTTCCGTTGGCGACCGGCGTGTTCCAATTGTTTCCAATATTGACCGTTGTCTTCCGCGCAGAGCGCACTGGATGGTTCTCGAACATCTCCGGGGATGATCTCATCGCTGTCGACGGCAACATGTGAGGCGACAGGTCCGGCCTAGGTTCGTTACAATACGAACGATTTTTGTACATTTGGTTCACCTCCCAATAATAAAATTAAAGCAAGTTTAATGGGTTGTCAAGTCGTTCAGGAAAACACAACACTTCTAGGAACTTTTATATTTCTGGATGTAAGTTTGTAGGTTGAAGCAGTCTGTAGAGTTATACACTTGATACAGTTTGGATTTAGAATGAATAGAGAATACTTTTCTTCTAGAGATTTTTGACTTGGAATCGTAATTGAATTCTTATGGTGACTCTTTCGTCGATCTGGTAACTTCTTCATTTGTGTGCTTTACTTCAATGTGTTCATCTCTTTTATTCCGAAAAATATTCTGTTATCATAATTAGCTACAAATAGAGTATAATCGTAACAAATAAGAAAATGGTCAGATAAGATTAATTACTATTAACATAATGCGATATTCGACAATTCTTCGTACATAATATTTGTCGTATGCTTATGGATAAATAGGATATTATATCAATCGGTAAATATTAGTGGCGACCAAAGATTCTAATATTCAAAACATTGCTATACAGAGTAATGGTACATTACACAAGCGTTAAACTACTGTTTTCCTAAAAGCTTCTTTGCACTTTCCCTGTAGAACAATTGTTGCCTCCAATAACAAATTTTTCCAAATAGTTGTCCCATGTTTCATAGATACTCCCTTTCGATCTACCGATACAATAAAAATCCCATATTTAAACAACACCCATTTTGTCTCACGAAAAACTCACTTTATCCCGAAATTTCATATAAATATATCCCTCGACGCTTAAAAATTTTAGTAAAACAAAATATTATTCCCCACCGTCATATACAAAAACGAAGCTTTTCGAGGCAAAGTCCGAGACCCGAAAATTCTACCAAAACATGGTCCGCCGATCGAATCATCCTCTTTCATCTCATTTTTTCGCTCCAAATTAGCGTCATTTAGACGTAATCCCGTTTCTAATCCTTGATTGGTCTTTCAGTTAAGTGTTACTTTTGCATATTCAAATCCTATTGGCTACTAATTATGGCGTGATTTTTCCAGATGAAGTATTTCCACGAATAATTCTTGTTTTTTCACCACAACGACAATTAGACCATAACACTTAACTGTGTGAAGAAATCTAAACAAAACGTCCGACCTTAAATAAACATTAAACTCTAAACCGACAATAGATTTCTCACGCGGTGAGAAATATTTTTCAATCTCCAATCGAAGATTGATGGTTGACTTCCAGTAACCACCATATAGAGAAATATTTCACTTATAGCATTCAATAGGACAGTCGAAATTTAACAAAAATGTCAAATACAACTGTTTCTTTTATATCCAAACTCTAATTCTTCTTAATTTATTTCTATAGCTAACCATACATATTAATAAAATTCAACAACTTTTATGAATATTATTTCAAAGAAAGAAAATAAATATTTCTGAAAAAATTTTTTTTAGATTTTAGAAACCAATGGAAACTTTCAATTAAACATTCATGTCTTTTGGCCAATCAAAACATTATTATACGGGAAATTCCAAAGAGTAAACGTATTCAGAAACGTTTACTCTTTTGGAAATATTCTACCTAGAAAATTGCCGAAGGAATAATTTGAGGTATTTTGTTTTTATTGTCTGACAAGGTATGTACATTTCTAATTTGACGTCTGTCATCAATTCGCATGAAAAGTGAGAGATGAATCAAAACCGGTTTAGTACATTGTATCATTGTGTGTGTTTATGATCGTAACATCAAAAAATAATCACTTATAATACTGTAACGTAAATAAACTTAACTTGGTTTAACTAATTTATTTAACACTTAATCTACAACTTAATTTATATTACTACGCCACTGTATAGCTGGTATGGGCTCGTTCAGACTGTTCTACTCCACTTGAGGTTTGCCTATTTATCTCCGATACAGCATTCTCGATGTTTCGAATTCTTCCAGTTGGCGACGGCATGTTCCAATTGTTTCCAATATTGACCGTTGCATTACGCGGAAGAGGGACTGGATGGTTCTCGAATATCTCCGGGGATGATCTCATCGCTGTCGATGGCGACGCGGGAGGCGACAGGTCCGGCCTAGGTTCGTTACATTGCCCCCTTCTTAAAGACATTTCGTCCCGAAATTTCATCCTTGGAGTGTGACGATATCTGCATGACTCCCCATATCTGCACCGTGAAGTTCGATGGAAGTAACACTCCACGGTCTTCATGATCGGTCGTGGAAGAGGGTTACAGCAAACCAAAATCTTGACGCCGCTGGATCTGAATATCGCCTCCAGCATACTTCTTATGACTCTCCAGTCCAACCCATCAATACCACAGGATAATTTTGGAATTGCTAGATCCACCAGATTCTGGTCCACCATAGTATCTCTTAGTTTGGTGAGACTCTTCCAGACATCTTCATAAGACGGTTTATCTTGGGAATGCCTCTTGGTGACTAGGTAGTAGATGTTTCTCTGGCCTTTCTTCAACTGTAGCACCCACCAACTTCTGGATTCTGCTCCCGCAGTGTTTGGAGTTGACCAAATTTCTTGGAGAACACTACGGCGATGCCCTGGACATTCGAAGATCTTCTGCCACACAGTGCGCTAGTGCGTAGTCAGCAGGCACCTCGAAAGGTCTCGTGACTCCTCTCTAGTAACCCCATGTAGAACTTTCTGCCCGTTTGAATACAAGGACATAAACTTCTCGAACGTCATATCATCCTCCGGTGGCTTGAGGGTGCGAACTTGGTCATGGTTTCCAGCGTAAGGGGCCAACCTGTTGAAATGGACGACCCTTGGTTTCCCTCGGGGTGGCTTATGGATTCGGTACACAAGGTCGTTTATCCTTTTCCGATTTATCGCCTTCCCGAGTTCCGCAACTTTGGTGATAGTCCACGACGACGTTTGGGGTTGTACAGCCAAACCAGGTCATCAACCTTAAATCCTCCAGCGTCGGCCTTGATGTCATAGGTCTTCTTCATTTTATCGCTGGCACTCTGGATGTTCAACCGGACTCGTTCGTGGATGTCGTCCATTCTCTGCCGAAGTTTGCTGACGTAGTCCTCTCCCGCAGTGTCTTGTCCTGGCGGTATCCCAAACTTCAGGTCACAAGGCAGTCGCAGTTCTCGGCCCATTATAATACTAGCAGGAGTTTGACCGGTTGACTCGTGTACTGCGGATCGATAGGCCATCAGGAACAAATGAAGATACTGGTCCCAGTCTCTTTGATGGTCAGAGACAACCTTGGACAAGTGGCGGTTGATCGTTCTGTTCATCCGTTCCACCATTCCATCGGACTGCGGATGTAGGGCCGTGGTTCTTGTCTTGCGGATGTTCAGCAGTAGACATATTTCTTGGAAAAGGTTGGATTCGAAATTTCTGCCTTGATCCGAGTGCAGCTCCATTGGAATACCGAATCGACATATCCACTCTTTCACCAAGACGTCGGCGACGGTGATGGCTTCCTGGTTGGGCAGGGCATAGGCTTCCGCCCACTTACTGAAGTAGTCCATTGCCACAAGGATGTATTTATTCCCGTGGTCGGATACGGGAAACGGGCCGGCGATGTCAATGGCGATTCTCTCGAACGGGCTGCCTACGTTGTACTGACGCATCGGGGCCTTGGGTCGTATTCGAGGTCCATTGCTAGCAGCGCATACAGCGCACTTCCTGCACCAGTCCTGGACGTCAGCTTGACAATTGGCCCAGTAAAACCGTTGCCTCACTTTCTGCAGGGTCTTCGTCACTCCCAGATGTCCTCCGGCGACTCCATCATGGATTTCCCGCAGCACTTCCTCTCTTCTGTTCCTGGGAACAATTATTTGGCGTCTGTCTTCCCCACCAATATCGGCCTCCAACACACGTTTCAGGATCCCATTGTCCAGAATAAGAGAGTTCCATTGTGCCCAATAGGACTTAACAGCCGGCGAGTAACCTGCGACTTCCTGCCATGATGGTCTTCGATTGCCCTTCTTCCAGCTGACGACTAAGCCAAGGTCGGGTCTCTCTCTTGGTCTTTCTGGTTCTTGCTGTCATTCCAGTTGTCATCCATTGCCGCGGTTCTACAACGTGTTGCTTCTTTCTCTTCTGCTCGTCGGCAATGTGGGGCAATCTTCTGGACATGGTCTTCGCGACAAGGCATCTGCATTCTTATGGCTAGTTCCGGCTCGATGTTCGATCTCGAAATCGAATTCTTGGAGTCTCTCGATCCAACGTGCTACTTGACCCTCAGGATTTTTGAACTGTAAGAGCCATTTGAGAGCTGCATGGTCAGTTCTCAACAGGAATCTTCTTCCATACACGTACTTGTAGAAGTGTTCCCTCCCTTTACAACAGCTAACAGCTCTCGCCTGGTGACACAGTAATTGCGCTCTGGTTTGCTAAGCGTCTTGCTGAAATAACCAATGACCTTCTCCTGTCCCTCCTGGATCTGAGATAGGACAGCTCAAGTCCCACGTTGCTGGCGTCCGTATCCAAAATGAATTTCCCTTTGGGTAGGGGATAGCTCAGTATAGGTGCGTTGATCAAAGCTCCTTTCAGCTTCCTGAATGAATCTTGACATTCTTCGGACCACTGGAACTTTGTTTGGCCTTCCGTGAGCCTGGTCAGTGGTTTAGCGATGTTGGCGAATCCCAGCACATATCGGCGATAGTATGTGCATAAACCAAGGAAACTTCGAAGTTGGTGAATGTCTTTTGGGATGGGCCAATCCTTAACAGCTTTGATCTTCTGGTCATCCACTGCTACTCCTTCCCCAGAGACAACGTGGCCGAGGTATCGTACTTCTTTTTGGAACAGATGGCATTTCTTAGGGCTCAGCTTCAATCCGGAGTTCCTCAGTCGCAGGAATACTTCCTCCAAGTTTTTCACGTGGTCCTCGAACGATCTGCCGACCACAATTATGTCGTCGAGATACACTAGACACGTGTTCCATGAGAGTCCCTTCAGCACTGTCTCCATCAATCTTTCGAATGTGGCGGGAGCATTACAGAGCCCGAATGGCATAACGGTGAACTGCCACAATCCTGAGCCGATGGTAAAAGCAGTCTTTTCTCGATCTTCCTGAGCGAGTTCTACTTGCCAGTATCCACTCTTCAGATCAAGGGTCGAGAAAATCGTGGAACCAGCCAACGTGTCTAGGGTGTCATCTATTCTCGGGAGAGGTAACTGTCCTTCTTCGTGACATTATTAAGTTGGCGATAGTCTACACAAAAGCGTGTCGTTCCATCCTTTTTTCTTCACCAGTACGACTGGCTAGGACCAGGGACTGTCAGATGGTTCGATAACTCCTTCTTTTCCCATATCGCTGACTATTTTGTCAGCCTCTTCCTTCTTGGCAAGAGGAAGTCTTCTTGCTGATTGCCGGATCGGTCGGGCACCCCCAGTATCAATCTTGTGCTGGACCACATTAGTTCGACCCCTTTTCCTTGTCCGGTATCGAAGATGTCTTGGTACTTTTGACTAAATCTCTTAGTTTGGGCTGTTGAGCTGGTTTTATGTCTTTGGAAGAGATGGCAACTAATTTCTCTAGTTCTGTGGGCAAGTTGTTGGGTTGGCTAATCGTACCTCGTACGCCCCGGATCACGGATGAAACTGACGAGCAGTGCCCCAAAATTGTTCCTTTCTTCAAGGTCACTGGGAAATAATTGACATTCATGACCCTTACCGGCACAAATTTGTCAGCACGCAACAAGGTCTTCCCTAGTGCAATCCCTCGTCCAATTTTCTCATCATGAAGTTTGGGCTCGAACATCACCACGTCTCCACTGCTCGCACTCCCGTCCAGGCGAGCCTCCAGAATGGTTTCAGCCCTCTCAGGTACGCTTACATCTTCAGCCAACAGCACACGGATCAACTCTTCACTTCTCCCATGAAGTACCAGCTCTTCTCCGTTGACACGTAGGACGCCGTCTTTGAAATCCAATTCAAACCCTCTGGAATTCATGATGTCCATTCCGATGATTGCATCGTCTTCGATGTCCGCTACAAGTGCCTGATGTTTCACTTTAGTGTTGCCCAAAATTATTTCAATCGGTAGCTCGCCATATACAGTAGCTGGCTCCCTGTTGCTGTGCGCAGCTTCCAAGTTGTCGGTTCAATCCGTTCCGGTGTTCTGGCAAAGGAAGGCCCGAGAATTGTCCTAGTCGCACCTGTATCTAGCAGCATGGTGCAAGGCTCGTTATTGATGAGACCGTCTACGAAGACACCCTTGTTCTGTCGTTGAAGCATAGCGACATATGCGTTGTTAACCGGGGCTTGCCGGACACATGCCGACGATTGCCCCTTCTCATCGACCTTTCTTAGTTTTCCTGCATCGGAGTCGATGAATGTTGGACATTTGCTACGCACATGTCCAATTTTGCGACAATTCCGGCATCTTATATGTCTTTTCTCAGGCAACACTTACATTTGCTACGCACATGTCCAATTTTGCGACAATTCCAAAGCTCGTGCCAGTGCGTCTACGAGATGTGTTGGACGAGCTAATATCAACGCTTGTCTGGTTTCTTGGTCACGGAGTCCATCCAAGAATGCCTGAACCGCTAATCGCTCCATTACATTTTCCGGTATGGCTGGATATGCGAGACGAACCAAGCGTGCAATGTCAGTTTCGAATTCTTGTAAGGATTCGCCCGATTTTTGGCAGCGATTTTTCAGCTGGGAGTGGTATACGTGTTCCAAATGGGCGTGGCCATATCGTAATTCTAGATGTTTAATCAGCTGATCATAGTCCTCCTGTTCTTGGGCGGTAAGAGTTTGTAGAATATTCGTCGCTTCTCCACGTAATGCAAGTGTTAGTGCTACAGCTCTTTCCCTGCATTCCATCCATTTGCTTTGGCCGCTGCTTCAAACTGTCGGCGGTAATTTGCCCATGGAGTTTTCCGTCGAACTGAGGCGGCTTCATGGAAAGCTTCCCTATTTCTGAATTGATCTTGACATCTTTTATTCCCTCTTGAACTTTATCCAAGTTCAAACTCAAGTCCAGCATTGCATTTTCGTTAACCATCTCTGTGGAGGGCGCACTATTAATTCGTTTTTCCAGCTTACTGATTGTTTCCTTTATTTTGTCCATTTCTGCCTCGACCCCATCTTTGATTTTATCTACCTCCGTGTTCATTTGCTCCCTAATTTTATCTATCTCTGTCTCAACGGTTCCCATTCTTTCTTCTAGAAAATTAGCCTAGCATTTTCTTCCAGGCTTCTTGAATTTTCTAGAAGCTTCTCTTCCAGATTTCTAGAATTTTCTTGAAGCTTCTCTTCCAGATTTCTAGCATTTTCTTCCAGACTTCTTGAATTTTCTTGAAGCTTCTCTTCCAGATTTCTAGCATTTTCTTCCAGCTTCTTGAATTTTCTTCCAGTTTATTCATTACCAGATTTAACTAGCATTTTCTTCCAGGCTTCTTGAATTTTCTTGAAGCTTCTCTTCCAGATTTCTAGCATTTTTTCCTTAAATCACCTCCGGGAACTTCGAATAAAAATGTTTCGGGGTCCTCACCTTCTTGTATAAGTCCTTCTGCAAGTCTTTCCTGGAGTACTTGCTTTTTACCTGTCGTTTCCAGTTCCCTTTCCTCCAATTCCTGTTTCAATTCCGCTACCTTCAAATCCGCAAGGCGCACTTTTCTTGAACACATTTTGTCTTTGACGAGGTATCAGTCTGTTTTACACGAAAAGTTTATCAGTTTGTTAAAAATTCACTTCGCGAATTCTTTTCCACGGGCCACCAGTCTATTGTCTGTTTCACGCGAAGAGTGTATCAGTTTATATTCCCACGCACAATTGTCCACTTCGCGAAAACCGGGCCACTGTCTATTTTCTGTTTCACGCGAACAGTGTATCAGTTTATATTCCCACGCACAATTGTCCACTTCGCGAAAACCGGGCCACTGTCTATTTTTGGGCGTACAAAAAGGTCTATCAATTTATTTTTCTGACTATCCACTCCACGATCACTTGTTTATTTTCAAAATCTCACTTCCGACACCAATTGTAACGTAAATAAACTTAACTTGGTTTAACTAATTTACGTTACAATTGGTGTCGGAAGTGAGATTTTGAAAATAAACAAGTGATCGTGGAGTGGATAGTCAGAAAATAAATTGATAGACCTTTTGTACGCCAAATAGACATGCCCGGTTTTCCGAAGTGGACAATTGTGCGTGGGAATATAAACTGATACACTGTTCGCGTGAAACAGAAAATAGACAGTGGCCCGGTTTTCGCGAACAGTGTATCAGTTTATATTCCCACGCACAATTGTCCACTTCGCGAAAACCGGGCCACTGTCTATTTTTGGGCGTACAAAAAGGTCTATCAATTTATTTTTCTGACTATCCACTCCACGATCACTTGTTTATTTTCAAAATCCCACTTCTGACACCAATTGTAACGTAAATAAACTTAACTTGGTTTAACTAATTTATTTAACACTTAATCTACAACTTAATTTATATTACTCCGCCACTGTATAGCTGGTATGGGCTCGTTCAGACTGTTCTACTCCACTTGAGGTTTGCCTATTTATCTCCGATACAGCATTCTCGATGTTTCGAATTCTTCCAGTTGGCGACGGCATGTTCCAATTGTTTCCAATATTGACCGTTGCATTACGCGGAAGAGGGACTGGATGGTTCTCGAATATCTCCGGGGATGATCTCATCGCTGTCGATGGCGACGCGGGAGGCGACAGGTCCGGCCTAGGTTCGTTACAATACCACAAGAGCTTCAAAATTATCGGGTATTTCCCGATAGGTTCGTTGCAAACAAATTAAGGAGTCAAGTTTTTCAGGTTAAAAAATCACGAGCGCGAAGCGCGAGTGATTTTTCCTGAAAAACTTGACGACTTTATTTGTTTGCAGGGAACCTTGAGGGAAATGCCAGATAATTTGAAGCTCTGTGGTATTCGGGATTATTTTTCCGTCCCAAAAAGTAGTAAATTGGTTCCAAACTGTTTTTTTTGCCTTCTCCGTATTAATGGGAACATTTCCTTTGACTTTTTTATCGATGGTGGACAGAGAACAAACTCCAAATCGACTCATTTTCATGCAAAATCTTCAATTGTCACAATTGAATTCAACCTGTCAGTTTGAAGTGTGGTTAATTTGACTGGATCATGTTTTGTTTTTTATATATAGCAACTACCAGAGAAAATTTTCAAAAAATTATCAGTATAATACCATGTAGGTTGTACCACGTGACGTCGAATTGTGCAATTCTATTGGTCGATATTTGGGTCGGAAAAATAATCACTTATAATATAAAGAGCTTCAAAATTATCGGGTATTTCCCGATAGGTTCGTTGCAAACAAATAGGAGTCAAGTTTTCAGGTTAAAATCACGAGCGCGAAGCGCAGTGATTTCCTGAAAAACTTGACGACTTTATTGTTTGCAGGAACCTTGAGGAAATGCCAGATAATTTTGAAGCTCGTGGTATTCGGGGATTATTTTTCCGTCCCAAAAAGTAGTAAATTGGTTCCAAACTGTTTTTGCCTTCTCCGTATTAATGGGAACATTTCCTTTGACTTTTTATCGATGGTGGACAGAGAACAAACTCCAAATCGACTCATTTTCATGCAAAATCTCCAATTGTCACAATTGAATTCAACCTGTCAGTTTGAAGTGTGGTTAATTTGACTGGATCATGTTTTGTTTTTTATATATAGCAACTACCAGAGAAAATTTTCAAAAAATTATCAGTATAATACCATGTAGGTTGTACCACGTGACGTCGAATGGTGCAATTCTATTGGTCGATATTTGGGTCGGAAAAATAATCTATAGAATACCACACGAGAGTTTGATAAAGTAGAAAATAATTATTCTCACTCTCTCTGTGATATTACAACTGAAAATATTAACAGACGCCAAAGATGTCTCTTTAAGCGTGATTATAGCAAAACGTTGTGGCAGATATTACCATTAAACTAAAGTCATGTTAGAATTCAATATATATAATGATAATATAATTTACAGTGAGCAACACAAATTAATAAACTTATTTATATCAAGCATTACAAATAAATTAATTCAAATATTAAAGTTTAAATATGAAATTTAAGGTTTATAATATAAAACAAGGTAGAAGTCCATTGTGCTCAAAGTGGAGTGGATGTATGATACTCAAAATCATCTCCACGAAATTTATTGATATACGGACATGTTTCGGAGCTTTAAAGCTCCATCCTCAGCTGATAGGTACTTAAAATATGGTGAAGGAATAACAACTTAAAAATTATTATCTTATGGTCAGCAGAGCATTATAGCCTTGACACATATTGACCAGTAAATGGGATAGAACAATGCCACTCTCTATAGAAGAGGCATGGTAATAGTTTAAAGACCATAGTTTGCATGTTGCCATACATTTTGTGGAGAGGATTTTGAGTATTTAATTTCATCATGAAAAACATAAACTCTACTTTGCAAATTTTCTACATTTCTTAATAAAAATGTATCAATTGTCGTACCATATCTCGTTGTTGATAGTGAAAAAATTATATATACAATGTCCGCCAAAATCTTGGACCCATATGACATTTTTTTTAATTAATAGTTCCTCAGAAAATTTTATTCGTCATAAAAGTTGGTGCATTTAATTAGACTGAATACGCACACAGCCCTTATCAGTGCCGTGCGGCTAAGCGGGAATCGGGCGATATTCTAAATTCACTATAGAGTAAAGTGACTTACAATGGAAAATATCGAAAAATGTTATTGAAAAAAGTTGTTTGCAATTAAAAGATATTTCCAGTTATCCAGTTTAGTCTACCAATTACTTATTTCAATAACTGCTTAATGAGTTCGCCTCAATTTTTAATGGGAATTATCGACAATAATTTTTGCGTAGTAAATTATAAAATTAGCATAAATTGTCTGTCAAAGCAATTAACTGATTTAACAAAATCTTGAAAATGAGTCGAGAAAAACAGTAATGGAAAGATAATGAAATAAAGCCAGGATCCTTAAAAAAGAGGTCAATCTTTTTTAGAAAAAGATTTGCTGAATAACTAATAACCACAAAATAAAAATTTAAATGAAGACTTGGTAGGTAGGTGTACCTACCTAACTGTATAAGTGGAAATATCTTTCAATCGCAAACAACTTTTTTCAATAACATTTTTCGTTATTTTCCAAAGTAACGTCACTTTACTCTATAGTGAATTTAGAAACTCGGCCGATTCCCGCTTAACCGTACGCCACTGATAATAACGGCTATGCGCGTATTTAGTCTAATTGAATGCACCAACATTTATGAAAAATTAAATTTTCTGAGAAACTATTAATCAAAAACATTTCCATATGGTTCCAAGATTTTGTCGGACACTGTATATATTGATTCGATGGATTGCGAGAAAATTGTTTTTCCAGAAACCTCGTATTTACGAACCTGTTTAATCTACACGAAACCGATCGTTAATGACATCTATTAACCTTCAATTTCTCTTTTAATGCATAATTGTGGTACCTATATGCAACCAAATAAACACCGAAATCGACCATTAATAACCTGTAAATGGTGGATTTGGTCCATCAATGTATAATTGTGGTATAGGCAACTAAACATACACAAATTCGAATATTATTCAAATGTCAAATCATATTACCTTCGCGCTGTCAAATTTATGTATTTTAAAATCCAAATGAAAAGGGAAACATTCTCAATTGAATATTGATAGAAAGATTTTTCTGTGAATTGAAAAATCCACGATTAAAATGAACTTATTTTTTTGTGAATGTCTAACAGAAAACAACTACTTCCCCGGCTAAAGCCACGCTGGACATTGAACTAAAAAATAACTTCATTTTAATCGTGGATTTTCCAATTCACAAAAAAATCTTTCTATCAATATTCAATTGAGAATGTTTCCCTTTTCAACATGAATACCCCACAAGAGTTATCTTGACGATGGAAGATAGTGACTAAAGTTTATCTTTCAGTCGCAGATGATTCCACATCTGATTTTATGCACATCCTGTTTATATTTTCAACAAAAATCCAAATATTGTAAGTTTCCACCTAGTTGAAGCACGGCCGTACCCTAGGGGGGGGGAGGTTAAAGCCCCCCCAGAAATCTGTAAAATATATCTGGAATAAGGTGGAAAAAAAAATGTGTGTGTAATAAAATTTGGTAAAATGTACATTGCATTATTTACTTTAGAACCAAACCCCTCCCAAATTTTTTCTCTGGGTACGGCCTTGAGTTGAAGGAAATGGATATCGAAAATTTCACGTTGTCCCCAGGAACGAGGTCAACGGAAATTTTTGTAATCAACTAGTATTTTAAAATGGCGATTAATGATCTGGAACATTAACGCGTTCGCGTAAAAATATCTCGGATCATTAATCGCCACCATTAGTTGATTAAATAACTATTATCCACGTAAAAATAAAATATGAATCATTCCTAACTTGCCCCTCTTTCGCCTGCACTGATCTGACTCTCATAACGTTGAAAATGGTATCAGTTGATAACCTTGCTTCTAAATTATACTCGCTGATTTCGTTGGATGATAAAAATGGTGAGTAAGATGCATTTTCAATATAAATTTTTTCCCAATAAAGAATTCTAGAATGCGTATTAAAATTTCAATGTTGTGAGTTATTGGAAGGTGAAGAAAAGCTGAACAAAGTGATATTCCGGGTTCCGGTATCGATTATCCTTGCTCTCAGAGCGATAGTGGATGCTGGCAGATGCGCATGGACGATGTCAGTAGCGTTACCACATGGAAGAACTGTCTGTGTATAATTTCACAAAAATTATATTTTCGTACCATAGATGACTTGCATTCATCATTAATTCAGAAATGGAACCAAAAAAATGATTTAATAGAACATCCAGTGCACAAATAAACACATATTTACCCGATTTAAATTTCTCCAGAAATAAATTTTCTTACCGTTACGCGTTGGGCCTCACCCTTTTGGCGTAGCATCGCATTGAATCGCATTTTTGGATTCGTTTAAACTGATTGGTTGTGTGAAATCCCTGATGTTATTCACCGAGAAAAAACTTTAATAACCACTATCAAAACATTAGTATTGGCAATCAAAAAAAGCACCCGTATGGGGGTCTCACTTTAATTGTCACTATGAAAAAAAATGACCCTGACAGTGTTTAACTTTGCCATTATCAAACTTAAATTCAAATATAAAGTAGTGCTACCTATTATAAAATCAGGTACTTACAGTAATGACACAAAGTTTCTGCCCTAAATATACATTTTGATTGTTGTTATTGTCGGTTTTATTTGATATAAGCAAAAAGGTATTTATCATTATTAAAGTGTTCATTGGGTACTATCAATTGATTTTACTTATTGTTATTCAACGCCGTCATTGTAGTAATGAAAATAGCTATTTGCTATTAGTCAACCATACATTTATGACAAACACATGATGTCATTGTTACAATAAAAAAATGGACTTACAGTTAATAACTTCACCACTTACAGCAATGAAATTGATTACTTACCTCAATTAATTATTTTGCTTGGAAAATTCCAAATAAAGGGCTTTTCAAAACTATGGTATCAAATTGAAACGGAGATTCCCTCTGAGAAAAAAAAGTAGGACTCATTTTTTCCCCAAAGGTGCTAAGATGCATGCAAAGCAAGATTATTGAATTAAGTGAAGTGTTTAAAAAACCTTTTATCAAACACTACAAAATTCAATATTCTTAATGGAGTTTTTCTTTCAACTCTATCATGCTGAAAAATCTGCAAAACCATTGAGATTAATTTGCAGTACCATTCATTAGTCAAGAGAAATCTGAATCAGTTTCAAATTGGTTTATGTTTTAAATATCAAAATGATTTTCATAATGCAGTCAGCAAGGATATCATTTTGGACTTATATAGTGCCCGCAGAAAAGCAAGCACCAATGATGGAATAAGTAATAAATTGTAACATACAGTGTCAGACATAAAGTTCGCAACATATGGAAGTTCTTTTTATTAATAAATATAATGAAAATTTGACTTTGCAGTTAGTTTGTGCTTGAAAAATGAGTACAAAACAGCCTCCTTCCTTTTGTCAGGTGCTACTCTAAACCTGTCAAATTTGTTTTTTTTTTAATCCTCAAAAAATCCGTTTTTTGGAAATGTATTTGTGAATTATAAATGTACGAAAATCTGTACACAAAACATCTCGATTTATTAAACGCAATAATTTGACATTAACCAAAACTAAAAATTTGTTTCAGAAGCCTACTAAGGGAAAATTTCATTTCGATTCGATCAATTGTACTATTTTCTTCCCGAGATGTTGCATTAGTCTTGTATTGTTTAAAATCACGAAATTGTATATCATGTTTAGTGCAAATAGTAAGAACGAAAGTCTTTTGAATAGTTATGAAACTGTAGGTCATTGTTTAGTTTACAGAAAAGTATGATATTTCGGGTTTGTTTGTAACTGAATTATTGGTCAGAAAAATAATGAAACTGGATAAAATTCTATTAAAAAAAGAAATACGAGTGTAGTAAGAATGAAGAAAAATTCATTTATTCGATTACTGACATATTCACGTCTATACTTTGAAAATCCGAATCAGTTTCACAATGAAATGAACAAACTTGATGAATTTTGCAACAACAAAGACGAATTTCTGGAGGTGCCTTTATTTTTTTCTGGTAACAGGCCAATGTCTGTATTTTCTGGGCAAGATATGACATTGAAGTCTCGTATCCATCAAAATTATGAAATTTGAATCATGTTTCGTTCAAATCGGTAAAGCGAAAGATTCGAAAAATTAAAAAAAATGGGAAAAAGGTATAAAATTGGAAACTGAGCAACTTTTTTCCTTGGTATTTTTCAAAATTTCCAAAAAAACACAGATTTTTTGAGGATTTTCGAAAAAAATTTCAAATTTGACAGGTTTAGAGTAGTACATGACGGAAGGAAAGGAGCGTTTTTCACTCATTTTCCAAGCACAAACTAACTGCGAAGTCACATGTTTATTATATTATTAATAAAAAAAACTTTCATATGTTGCGAACTTTATGTGTGACACTGTATAAGTATTTGATGATAAAACAATCATTTCCGATTGCACTATCACTTTCACTATCCTCGTGGATAATTGTGACAGGATTTATTGCTCAAATGCATTCACTTTGCTGAAACTTTCAAGATGCAGAGTCTAGAGTTCAAGGACGACCCAAGATGAAAAATGGTGAAATAACACAATTTTTTATTCCTTCTTTTTATTTGGTATATAAAACAATATTTGTCAGTCACTCAACTGGATTTATATTTTTAAGAGAAACATACATGGAATATGATTAATTGTGCAATAGGCCAGATAATAAGATTGAAAGTTAAATCAAACGATGATATACATAATATCAAGTTATTGGAAAAATAAACTAGTAAATCAATTATTTAATACAAAAAACTAAAATGCCAGATGAGTCTGAATTTTCTTATGAATATGCTACTTGTTAATAACTTTTAAAATGATCAGGGTTAAAAAACATGAATGTACTTTTTACCATTTGATGGGGAATAATCTCACTGTGTTAGTGTACTCAATTTGTGTTTAAAAACACATCTCTTTGTTGAGTGAATTCCACTTCAAAGCAAATAAATGTCTGTTCAAATATATTATTTTTAATTCTTCAAAAACAAAACATACCTCATTAATGGAATTGACTAAGATCAAACGAACGATACCAAAAATTGGTATACCCCTATACTCGATTTTGAGTATTTTATTCAATTCATACGAATAATTCTCAATGCAAATATTTTTTTGAAAAATGGCAGTTTGAAACTTTTACAGAACAGTAGATGAGCATATTTCTTTTATCTCTGGTAGGTATAACATCACATACACGTTGGGTACTAGCATGTTTTTCAAAAGTTACATAATTTTTTTCAAATCCTCTAGTTAGGTATTTGATATAAATTTCTGGCATAATTTCGGTTGATATTTGATAGCTAAGGGTTTAAAAGTTGACCCGTGATGACACATTTCCTGCAATTTTTGACTAGGTTTCGATTCAAAACGAAGTGTGTAAAAATGTTTTAGTGGTCCAATATTTTCTCATAATTTCAGGATAATGTAATAAAAAATTATGTAAAATTCGAGGTGGAGATCTCGACCCAAATATGGCGGAGAGTGAACCTACTTGTGTTTACTTCTCTACGGTGCTGATAGTAACTAACACTCTGTGTCTTTATGACACTCCAATTACATATCTTCAATTATGACAAGGAGAAAGTTATTTGCATTTAGTGCGGCCGTTGATCGAAGTTTGAAAACTTTGATAATGGTAATTACTTTGTTGTCAGAGTTCTTTTTTTATTTACAGCAAATACCGCACTTTAGAGCTCGTAAGTGAAAAATGTATTGCTGTAATCAAAATAGTGCATTTGGACCGTTTTTCTCGGTGTTGTACCATTCACATATCTAATCCAGTGGCGGATTTAGCAGCAGGCGGAGAAGGCTGGAGCCTAGGGCGCCAAATTTTAAGGGGCGGCAAATTTAGTTCATAAATTTTTTATTTCGATTTACATATTTAAAAAAAAAAATTATTATACACATACAAAATACGAATTTCGAAAATTGGAGAGAAATTAAAATATTTAACAAAAATCGAAATTTTAGTTATTTTTACATATTTTCTTCAATGATAACTGCTATAATTTTTTCTCCGTGTACCTAATAATTATGAGATCTCCTAACACAATTCAATCTTGATATAATATCGATGGTCTAATCATGATTGCTGCAGCAAGTTTGCATATTGTGAAATTCAATTTAAGAAAGTTATTTCTTTATGCGTAAAAAATACTGACTAAAATTGACTAATATTTGAACGACTGCGACTTGACAATAAAAAAATTCCCTCCACAAAATATGAAGTTAGACAATTTGCCGATTAGAAAATTGATACATTTCATCAGTTAATCATTTTATTTGTAGTAAGAAAAAGTTTGGAAAATCCAAATGAGCATGCCTTAAGCGCTCATGTCGTACACGAATTATTTAAATTGAATGTTTACATTAGAACATTTGTTAACATTTTCACAAAGCCAACTTTTTCAGAAAATGCCAATCGGAATAATGAATTGATTATAATAAGATAAAACAATACTAAGCAGCAATTTTTTAAAAAAAAAAAAATTTTTTAAATTTCGTTAAATAAAAACCAAAGGCATTAAAATTACTTTTTTTTATATAAAAAGTAATTAATCATAACTGAAAAAATAATTTATTCAACGGCTTCTCTCCAGTCAAATTAGTATATTAAAAAAAAATTGAAGTGAAAAAATGATTTTTTCGAAAGTTATCGTGTTTACTGTGAACACAATCTTCAAAAATCCATACGATATGGCATTAAAATTATTTTTTTTTATATAAAAAGTAATTAATCATAACTGAAAAAACTATTAGTATATTAAAAAAAAATTGAAGTGAAAAAATGATTTTTTCGAAAGTTATCGTGTTTACTGTGAACACGATCTTCAAGGCATTAAAATTATTTTTTTATATAAAAAGTAATTAATCATAACTGAAAAAATAATTTATTCAACGGCTTCTCTCCAGTCAAATGAGTATATTAAAAAAAATTGAAGTGAAAAAATGATGTTTTCGAAAGTTATCGTGTTTACTGTGAACACGATTTTCAAAAATCCATACGATATGGCATTAAAATTACTTTTTTTATATAAAAAGTAATTAATCATAACTGAAAAAATATTTTTTATGAGCTCAGCGATATCAAAATTCAGAGACGGCAAAAATTGAATAGCCTACGGGCGGCAAAAATTGAATAGCATACGGGCGGCAAAAATTGAATAGCCTACGGGCGGCAAATCTGTAAATCCGCCACTGATTCACATATCTAATCACTTGGACTTGGATACCAATAACTTTTCATGTACCTCGAGCACGGATTAGGAAAAAATAAATATAATAAAACTGCTTCCCATCACCAACTGAATCATACATACACAGAGATTGATAATAATAAATATGCTATCTCAAATGCAAATAGGACTAACCGATCAGTATTTACATATTGGAACATATTGTTGATGAACAATATTAACGGCCCAAGTATTTTATTTGTATAATATAATCACATAACTAACCAAAACAGTCCTCTGAATCTCAAGTTATTCTTTCGTCGAAGTCCAAGATGATGGAGTCTCGGGATAATCTAACTTCCTCAATTTTTATTTTAGATGAATTCGTCGAATGGCGACTGCTCGGCCAAGAGCGAGACGGAAATTTCTTATTCAGCTGGATACAATCGAATTCGGCACTCAGCACACCTTCATACACGCGCATTGGAGAATACAATTACCAAAAGGACCTTCTGGTACCGATCTATTCGTTCGACAAGAAGGTGGAGTGTACCCAGGCATCGGTCAATAGATCCAGGAACCTTTTAGGTATGATATTTGATTCACTAATACCCAGAGCCGCCCTTAGCAAAAAGTTTTGCAAGGCCTTTTTTAAAGTAAACGACCCCCAACCGACATTCACAAGCTATAATCCCTTCTTCCTACCACTACCTTCACTAAGATGTATAAAAACCATGGTGCTTGAACTGATTCGATATTGTTTAGATTTTCGAGGGGACACCACCTGTTGCTTCAATAGAGCTTCAATATCTGTGGTAGATGGCGCCGTCCAAAAATGTTTGTTTGTATCCTCGCTTTAATAATAATAATATATGCTTTATTGTCCAAAGAAAATAATCTTATTGACAAAGTAATTTATCGTTAAGGAAAGAAGTGGTTATTAAAATGATTTATGGAAACAGTCTGTTAGTATCTCGAGAAAATTAAAATTGTAGGGCACAGAACAACACAAAAAAGAAAGACTATGCACTACAAAGTATAAAACGGCAATGTCATGTAAATTATAAAATATGATAAAAGAAAAGAGTATAAAGGTATAAAAATAGTTTCAAAAACTGTCATTGTAAAACTCTTGCAGACTATAATAGGGTCTAACACTGAGGAGGTTTTTCTGAAACGAATGTAATCCAATGTTTTCAAGTGATGTGGTAATTATACATCTTGAGGCCATTAAACACAATCGAGTCCTTAATGATGATGTAGGTAAAGGTAGTCTGAGATCATTGGAATGTCGGGTGGCATAGGTAAAGGTGGCAGAGGGAAAATTTGTTTTATGTTTGTGTAATAGACAAACTGAATCTAAAATGAAGATAGCATAAACCGGTAAAATCTTGTTCGTAGCAAATAAAGGCCTGCAAGAGTCCCGTCGTCGGACTTTGCACAGGTATCTGAGTGCTCTTTTTTGTAGAAAAATAACTGACTCAATTTGGGTTTTAGTACAAACGCCCCAGAATGGGATTCCATATCTTAAGTGTGACTCTATTAGTGCGTAATAAGCGCTTTTGCTGCAGTTAAGCCCAATTCATTTGAGGTAATTCTAACTGCATAGCATCCTGAAGCAAGTTTTTTATTAAGAGATGCAATGTGATCATCAAATTTTAATTTATTATCTATAGGTACTCACCCCAAGGAATTTTGCGTAAGTTCTGTTCTCAATGAAACTTTGATTTGAAGTCAAAGGTATGTTGTCAATACTACATTGGAATGATACAATATTAGTTTTAGAGATATTGAGAGACAGGAGGTTAGAGTCGCACCAATCTTTGATTTTAATAATATCCGAACAGATAGTTTTGTGAAGATCAGAACTAATTTTATCAGTCCATAGTATCGTGGTATCATCCGCGAATAGTGTGAATTGGCCTTTTATATCTATAGAAACCAAATCGTTTATGTACAGTAGAAACAGTATAGGTGTAACAGGGTTAAATTGGCTTTGGACCCATTTCCTTGTTCTATATAGAAAAAAAAAATGAAAATACCTTTAACTTTACCTGACAAGGAGAAATTTATCTTTTCATAACTTTCTCGACGCTGTCACCCCTGTAATAGTAGCCACTTCGACCGTATTTCTATTTTTTCAGTAAAAAGAACAATGATCTTCAAAAAAAATGTCCCGCTGATGTCACCATTTATAACGGAGAGCCTGTCTATCGACAGTTCTCTGTTTTACCATTTTTTCAATACCTTTGGAAAGAAATATTCATACTTACTGACCATATCTTTCTCTGATGTCCATCTTGGAAAGGACCTGCCCTTATTTTCATATATATATATATGTTTGCCCTAACCAAAATGAGCTCTTTCTTTTGCTCTATTGAATAAAATAAATCTAATAAAGGGCTCTAACACTGTCACCAATAAGTTGTTTTTAAATTTTACACATCAATTTCTTTTTTCACTGGTTTTATCACCTTCTAGTCCAAAAGAGCTAGAATTCGGTCAAAGCCATTGATGAGTCTTTGGTGATTTTTTTTTTCATAAAAGTTCTTAAGGAGGTTGTAAACTCTACTACATTAATAAGACCGAATTAATTATTAACCACCATATAATCAGAAAAATGAAAAAAAAAAATTTTTTTTTTCAAAACATCTTTAAAATGTATTACTCCTTTTTTTTTGTATTGAAACAAGAGCTCGAAATAAGGTCAACTCAAATATTCAACTTTATAGAACTTATGAAATCCTATTTATAAGAATTTTCAAACATTATATTTAATGTTCAGGGGCCCAACACCCAAAATGTGTGAAATATATCCCTCCATAGCTTTACTAGAGGCTATAAAAAATTTCTCATGCCAAATCACCCTATATGTTTTTCAACCTACACATGAAAAAAATATAACAAGCAAAAAGGGAAGAATCCAAACCACCAACCTTCAAACCATCTAATATGTTAGGTTAGCAACCAAATACCCAGAATGAATTCTTTCCAAATATTTCATCCAACGGTGAACGGTGAATTTTTGACTAGGTTTCGATTCAAAACGAAGTGTGTAAAAATGTTTTAGTGGTCCAATATTTTCTCATAATTTCAGGATAATGTAATAAAAAATTATGTAAAATTCGAGGTGGAGATCTCGACCCAAATATGGCGGAGAGTGAACCTACTTGTGTTTACTTCTCTACGGTGCTGATAGTAACTAACACTCTGTGTCTTTATGACACTCCAATTACATATCTTCAATTATGACAAGGAGAAAGTTATTTGCATTTAGTGCGGCCGTTGATCGAAGTTTGAAAACTTTGATAATGGTAATTACTTTGTTGTCAGAGTTCTTTTTTTATTTACAGCAAATACCGCACTTTAGAGCTCGTAAGTGAAAAATGTATTGCTGTAATCAAAATAGTGCATTTGGACCGTTTTTCTCGGTGTTGTACCATTCACATATCTAATCCAGTGGCGGATTTAGCAGCAGGCGGAGAAGGCTGGAGCCTAGGGCGCCAAATTTTAAGGGGCGGCAAATTTAGTTCATAAATTTTTTATTTCGATTTACATATTTAAAAAAAAAAATTATTATACACATACAAAATACGAATTTCGAAAATTGGAGAGAAATTAAAATATTTAACAAAAATCGAAATTTTAGTTATTTTACATATTTTCTTCAATGATAACTGCTATAATTTTTCTCCGTGTACCTAATAATTATGAGATCTCCTAACACAATTCAATCTTGATATAATATCGATGGTCTAATCATGATTGCTGCAGCAAGTTTGCATATTGTGAAATTCAATTTAAGAAAGTTATTTCTTTATGCGTAAAAAATACTGACTAAAATTGACTAATATTTGAACGACTGCGACTTGACAATAAAAAAATTCCCTCCACAAAATATGAAGTTAGACAATTTGCCGATTAGAAAATTGATACATTTCATCAGTTAATCATTTTATTTGTAGTAAGAAAAAGTTTGGAAAATCCAAATGAGCATGCCTTAAGCGCTCATGTCGTACACGAATTATTTAAATTGAATGTTTACATTAGAACATTTGTTAACATTTTCACAAAGCCAACTTTTTCAGAAAATGCCAATCGGAATAATGAATTGATTATAATAAGATAAAACAATACTAAGCAGCAATTTTTTATTCAACGGCTTCTCTCCAGTCAAATGAGTATATTAAAAAAAAATTGAAGTGAAAAAATGATTTTTTCGAAAGTTATCGTGTTTACTGTGAACACAATCTTCAAAAATCCATACGATATGGCATTAAAATTATTTTTTTTTATATAAAAAGTACTTAATCATAACTGAAAAAATAATTTATTCAACGGCTTCTCTCCAGTCAAATGAGTATATTAAAAAAAATTGAAGTGAAAAAATGATTTTTTCGAAAGTTATCGTGTTTACTGTGAACACGATCTTCAAAAATCCATACGATATGGCATTAAAATTACTTTTTTTATATAAAAAGTACTTAATCATAACTGAAAAAATAATTTATTCAACGGCTTCTCTCCAGTCAAATGAGTATATTAAAAAAAAATTAAGTGAAAAAATGATGTTTTCGAAAGTTATCGTGTTTACTGTGAACACGATTTTCAAAAAATCCATACGATATGGCATTAAAATTACTTTTTTATATAAAAGTAATTAATCATAACTGAAAAAATATTTTTATGAGCTCAGCGATATCAAAATTCAGAGACGGCAAAATTGAATAGCCTACGGCGGCAAAATTGAATAGCATACGGGCGGCAAAATTGAATAGCCTACGGGCGGCAAATCTGTAAATCCGCCACTGATTCACATATCTAATCACTTGGACTTGATACCAATAACTTTTCATGTACCTCGAGCACGGATTAGGAAAAATAAATATAATAAAACTGCTTCCCATCACCAACTGAATCATACATACACAGAGATTGATAATAATAAATATGCTATCTCAAATGCAAATAGGACTAACCTATCAGTATTTACATATTGGAACATATTGTTGATGAACAATATTAACGGCCCAAGTATTTTATTTGTATAATATAATCACATAACTAACCAAAACAGTCCTCTGAATCTCAAGTTATTCTTTCGTCGAAGTCCAAGATGATGGAGTCTCGATAATCTAACTTCCTCAATTTTATTTTAGATGAATTCGTCGAATGGGACTGCTCGGCCAAGAGCGAGACGGAAATTTCTTATTCAGCTGGATACAATCGAATTCGGCACTCAGCACACCTTCATACACGCGCATTGGAGAATACAATATAAAAGGACCTTCTGGTACCGATCTATTCGTTCGACAAGAAGGTGGAGGTACCCAGGCATCGGTCAATAGATCCAGGAACCTTTTAGGTATGATATTTGATTCACTAATACTCCAGAGCCGCCCTTAGCAAAAGTTTTGCAAGGCCTTTTAAAGTAAACGACCCCAACCGACATTCACAAGCTATAATCCCTTCTTCCTACCACTACCTTCACTAAGATGTATAAAAACCATGGTGCTTGAACTGATTCGATATTGTTTAGATTTTCGAGGGGACACCACCTGTTGCTTCAATAGAGCTTCAATATCTGTGGTAGATGGCGCCGTCCAAAAATGTTTGTTTGTATCCTCGCTTTAATAATAATAATATATGCTTTATTGTCCAAAGAAAATAATCTTATTGACAAAGTAATTTATCGTTAAGGAAAGAAGTGGTTATTAAAATGATTTATGGAAACAGTCTGTTAGTATCTCGAGAAAATTAAAATTGTAGGGCACAGAACAACACAAAAAAGAAAGACTATGCACTACAAAGTATAAAACGGAATGTCATGTAAATTATAAAATATGATAAAAAGAAAAGAGTATAAAGGTATAAAAATAGTTTCAAAACTGTCATTGTAACACTCTTGCAGACTATAATAGGGTCTAACACTGAGGAGGTTTTTCTGAAACGAATGTAATCCAATGTTTTCAAGTGATGTGGTAATTATGCATCTTGAGGGTATTAAACACAATCGAGTCCTTAATGATGATGTAGGTAAAGGTAGTCTGAGATCATTGGAATGTCGGGTGGCATAGGTAAAGGTGGCAGAGGGAAAATTTGTTTTATGTTTGTGTAATGACAAACTGAATCTAAAATGAAGATAGCATAAACCGGTAAAATCTTGTTCGTAGCAAATAAAGGCCTGCAAGAGTCCCGTCGTCGGACTTTGCACAGGTATCTGAGTGCTCTTTTTGTAGAAAAATAACTGACTCAATTTGGGTTTTAGTACAAACGCCCCAGAATGGGATTCCATATCTTAAGTGTGACTCTATTAGTGCGTAATAAGCGCTTTGCTGCAGTTAAGCCCAATTCATTTGAGGTAATTCTAACTGCATAGCATCCTGAAGCAAGTTTTTATTAAGAGATGCAATGTGATCATCAAATTTTAATTTATTATCTATAGGTACTCACCCCAAGGAATTTTGGTAAGTTCTGTTCTCAATGAAACTTTGATTTGAAGTCAAAGGTATGTTGTCAATACTACATTGGAATGATACAATATTAGTTTTAGAGATATTGAGAGACAGGAGGTTAGAGTCGCACCAATCTTTGATTTTAATAATATCCGAACAGATAGTTTTGTGAAGATCAGAACTAATTTTATCAGTCCATAGTATCGTGGTATCATCCGCAATAGTGTGAATTGGCCTTTATATCTATAGAAACCAAATCGTTTATGTACAGTAGAAACAGTATAGGTGTAACAGGGTTAAATTGCTTTGGACCCATTTCCTTGTTCTATATGAAAAAAAAAATGAAAATACCTTTAACTTTACCTGACAAGGAGAAATTTATCTTTCATAACTTCTCGACGCTGTCACCCCTGTAATAGTAGCCACTTCGACCGTATTTCTATTTTTTCAGTAAAAAGAACAATGATCTTCAAAAAAAATGTCCCGCTGATGTCACCATTTATAACGGAGAGCCTGTCTATCGACAGTTCTCTGTTTTACCATTTTTTCAATACCTTTGGAAAGAAATATTCATACTTACTGACCATATCTTTCTCTGATGTCCATCTTGGAAAGGACCTGCCCTTATTTTGCCCTAACCAAAATGAGCTCTTTCTTTTGCTCTATTGAATGAAATAAATCTAATGAAGGGCTCTAACACTGTCACCAATAAGTTGTTTCTAAATTTTACACATCAATTTCTTTTTTCTCACTGGTTTTATTACCTTCTAGTCCAAAAGAGCTAGAATTCGGCTCAAAGCCATTGATGAGTCTTTGGTGATTTTTTTCATAAAAGTTCTTAAGGAGGTTGTAAACTCTACTACATTAATAAGACCGAATTAATTATTAACCACCATATAATAGAAAAATGAAAAAAAAAATTTTTTTTTTCAAAACATCTTTAAAATGTATTACTCCTTTTTTTTTGTATTGAAACAAGAGCTCGAAATAAGGTCAACTCAAATATTCAACTTTATAGAACTTATGAAATCCTATTTATAAGAATTTTCAAACATTATATTTAATGTTCAGGGGCCCAACACCCAAAATGTGTGAAATATATCCCTCCATAGCTTTACTAGAGGCTATAAAAAATTTCTCATGCCAAATCACCCTATATGTTTTTCAACCTACACATGAAAAAAATATAACAAGCAAAAAGGGAAGAATCCAAACCACCAACCTTCAAACCATCTAATATGTTAGGTTAGCAACCAAATACCCAGAATGAATTCTTTCCAAATATTTCATCCAACGGTGAATATCTGCGCTCTCTCCAAAAAAGGTCACTATTAGATTTAAACTCGCTTTATAGTTCTTATTATTTTTCAACGGGGAAAATTTCTATTTTTCCCTTGGAAAATTACGCGAAACAAAAGCCCGCCGAGGAGTCCTTCTCGTTGATTACATTTTTTCCCTCCAAATTAGAATCTTTTTTATGCGTAGTTGCATTTCTAATCATTGATTGGTCTTTTCAGTTAAGTGTTACTTTTGCATATTCAAATCCTATTGGCTTACTAATTATGGTGTGATTCTTCCAGATGAATCTTTTCCACGAATAATTATTATTATTTCAGCACAACGGCAATTAGACCATAACACTTAACTGTGTGAAGAAATATAAACATACTTCCGAACTTAAATAAACGATTAAACTCTAAACCGATAATGGATTATTTTTCAATCTCCCATCGAAGATTGATTGTTGACTTCCAGTAACTATGAAGAGAAATATTTCACTTACAATAAATTCAACAACTTTTATGAATATTATTTCAAATGAATCCATATTGAAGTCATTTTCTTCAAGAATCCACAAACATATACAAGGTGTTATATTTATACAATAACCCCATAAAATTCAGATTATTATTTCCTTTAAACCATAATACAATTTCTCAATAGCATTATAAAATCAACAATTATTATTTCAAATCAAACTATTCTAACAACCAACTTATTTTTCTATATACATAACACTTTACTAAGTGTTACATATGGCCTAGTACTGATCCTTGTGGTACTCCGCTGTTTATGTAAGCTGGCGACGAAGTTGTTGTAGACTTAACAATTTGACTTCTTCCAGTGTCAAGAGTTTGGGATCAACTTGGCCTACTTGATAATAGAGATCATTAGCGTTTCAGATGGCGCCTATTTCATTTCAGTTTTAATACAGTAAACAGACCACACATGGTATATTTATTTCCTCAGCTTTCTTATTTTTGAGGCGAACTGTTCGCGGGTATCACCACAAAACTCGCTATTGGTCTCCAATATATAGTTGTACTGATATAGTTGTTCAGGTTATACTGAGATAAGTTCAATCCTCTTGATGAGCAATTTTTTCATCCACCTACATGCGTTGAGTTCCTCTAATAAACATTCAAAGAAAAATTGAAATTAATACTCATAAATAATTTCGATAAATAGATTTGAACTAAATCATACAGAGTAAATCAATATTATCACAACAGTGCCAACTGATACATTATTTCAGGGTTCGTTTTGAAAAATACGGACGCTAATGGGGACTGCAGCGGAGAATCAACTTACCAAGCTTACTTGTACAAGATTGGCGACACTTTTGATAAGGTTTTAGAGCTGCAAGAGGAGAGAAAGAAACAAGTCATGGTGCAGTTTTTATATCCCAAACTCTCGGTCTTGTCTGGGCACCCACCTGTTAAATTCCTATTGCTAGTACATCAAGAAGGTATGTATACCCGGCAAACTTCCAATATATCAGGATTTGAAATCTTTGGTTTTCCAAGGTATCTACCAGTACCAAGTTAAATCAATAGAATCAGACCTTCAAAAAGAAAGTATCGCCAGCGAGTTATTGGTCAAAAAGTTCATTTGGGCGCAATGGGATCCGTTACAGCAAACTTTGTACTACATCCATCACAGAAAAAGAAAGAGGGGTTTGGTCGAAGGGGAAGACGACACTCATGATCTGGGAGATCCAACGAAAATAACCCCTACTCTGTCGGCGTTACAATTCAATGATGAGTTACCTCATGAAACTGTGGTAAGTTGGGACAAACTAGTAATAATGTCATCGAATACCAGATTTGATCCAATAATTCAAAAAACCTGTTTACAAATTCATAGTTGGTATCTCTATTAGCCAGGTACTGCCGGTCTGAAATGTACAGTGACAAAAAGTTATGTTGGTCTTTCGAGCCGGATGATAGTAATTATATGTAGTTCCATAATATAAAACAGTAGAACACTGGAAAAGATTTTTTTTATCAGAAATGTTGATACAGGAAAGAAAACAATTTCATTTAGATATTCCGAGAATTTATCGTGATTTTTAAGAAGCGAAGTCTTTATATTTCAATTATTATTCTGAATACATTTCAAGCAATCGATTCATAATTATATTTGGATCAATATTTCTAGATGCAATATTATAATAATACCTTTATTGCTTATATCAATGCTTTGCAGCAAGAGAGAGAAAATGACGCCGAAGGAAATGAATGTATAGTATATTTCATTAGGAGTCGAGAAAATAGGCTATTTCCGTGTGCGCGCGACAAGTTCCCGTGGGAGGCGCAGCCGAACACGGGAAGTCGTGCAAGCACGGAAAAAGCATTTATGGATGTGTAATGAACGATATTTTTCATTATATCTAGCTGAAAACCACAGATTTTAAGATAATTATATATATATATATATATATATATATATATATATATATATATATAATCCTTTATTTAGCAAAAATGCTAATAGTACAGAAAGGTGTATAAACACTGTCATGATATAAAAAAATATGAATACATAAAGTATAAAAAATATAGAGATATACACAAGGTCAAGACACTAATGTGTATAAATACCGTCACAATAGCAAATAAATACAAATATATAAAAAATATAAAAATTATAGAGGTATAAACATATAAACAAATTTGTCAAGACACTCTTAAAATATAAAGTAAAACATTAAGATTTGATAGACACATTCAAAACCGTGATTATTAATATTTAGGTTTTTCGTTAAGAAAAATAACACATTTTAAGAAGATAAATTAAATAAATAGAACAGGTTCAAGTCATTCCCTGAGCAAGTGGTCTCTCAATTTCTTTTTGAATAAACCTAGCGGAGTACATTCTTTGAGGGTGCTATCTAGGCTGTTGAAGGCTAACATTCCTGCATGATATATGGATTTTTCAGTGCTTTTTTTACTTTTGACTCCAATATATATATATATATTATGTCTAGTCCTAGTATTATACTGGTGGTGGTTTTCATTGAGTTCAATTTTTTTACTTAGGTAATCCGGTGATATATTGTGGTACATTTTGTAGATCAGTATCATGGTATGGTAATTAATATATATAATCTTTTACAGACTTCAAGTCGTTATGCATACTACTAATTGGTGTATCTCTAGGTAACTTCAATATACTTCTCATAGCTCTGTTTTGCTGTTTCTGCAGTCGGTCTAACTCATTCTTATTAGCTGTGAATATTATTGATGCACAGAATGTTAAATGTGTTGTATATTGTTAGTTTTGACCATCTAGACAGGTTTCTTGATACTCGTATCATAAAGTTAATGTTTAATGTTACTTTTTTAATAACTTGAAGTACATGAGCTTTAAAAGTTAGTTCCTGGTCAATTAAAACTCCAAGGTATTTCACTACACTAACATTTTCGATGTTGCTATTTTCAATATTTATCTGCAGGTTTTTATTTTCAATTTCACTGTGGAATGCTCTACTACCCAACTTCAGAAATTTTGATTTATCACTATTGAGTTTTAGAGTATTAGAGCTACACCACTGGCTTATTTTGCCGAGCTCATTGTTTAAAGTGTTCATCAGATCATCCATATCACTGGAACAGTAATATATAAGAGTGTCATCTGCGAACAGGTGTATTTTACATTTGCTTGTCTCCTTGACAATGTCATTTATATACAGGAGGAAGAGTACAGGCCCAAGTGTACTGCCTTGCGGTACTCCCTTATTGTTTATCAGTTCCGAAGAAGTGACGTTATTGATCCTAGTTACCTGTTTCCTGTCACGGAGGTAGTTTTCTAACCACTTGAGAACTGTACCTGTTATGCCATAATTTCTCAGTTTCAAAAGTAATCTTTGCCTATCAACTGTTTCAAAAGCTCTCCTCAGATCTAGGAAAACTGCTCCGATCATGTTTTTTCCATCCATCCACGTCTTCCAATCGAATAAAATATGATGGGATCTAAAACCAGACTGATTTTCTGAAAGAAGATTGTTGCTATCGATAAACTCAATTAATTGTATGTATACCACTCTTTCTAATAATTTCTCTATTGCAAATAATGTATTAATAGGTCTCAAATCATTGGCTTTATTGGAGTTTTTAACTTTTGGGACTGGTATTATAGTCGAAACTTTCAGCATGGATGGAATTATGGATGGATGGATTGATTTTTATAGATTAGCGAACAAAAACAGGTATTTTTAATTTTTATTAATTGAAATATTTATGGTAAAATTTGTGTTGTAAATAGCTAATCCTTTAGCAGCTACTTCATTTTCGATAACTGTAGTTATAAAGTCGAAGGTGCTACTATATTAGTAGAATATTCAGTTTTTGATTTTCCCCCACTGCATTGTATTCTGATGTTGGCGTTGTTTTTACTGTTCTTGAATGGCTGAACAATTTACGAGAAACTTCAATCTTTCTGCTTACCGATTCTTCGATGTAGCCTTCAGCCACAGTCGAGGAACGCCAACCTCCATGCCTTTTTAAAGTAAGCAAATCTCCTCCGCCCTCGACTAACATAGATGCTGAAGATCGTCTTAAGCCGTGTCCAGTATAATCTTCCGGATTTTCTAGGTTCAGATATTCAGCAATCTGCTTTGTTGTACCACTGATTGTATGACACCTGCATGTTGAGCAAAACATCACCATTACGATACGCAATAAATAATCTTCTACTATTCATGTGTGTAGGTCTTAATTAATATATTTACGATAAAAGTGCATGGATCAAAGGGACATCCTTCCTTTGTAATTGTGAAACTTCTTGATTTGTGATTTTTGCCATCTCGAAGGAATACTATCAAAAACCTGCCATTATCTTCCACGTCTTCCAAAGTCAGTCGAATCGAGTCATCTCTTCGGCAGGCACCGAATATTCCAAATATTAAAATTACTTTACTTAATAACCACTTCTCGTCTGGTGCTTCAAGTATGAATTTGGCGATTTGGTCAGCAGTTAATACTTTGGACTTTTTCGGTGTGTAACCAACACTTTCTCGTTTGAGAAATGCAGTAGTTTTTGGTAAATTATTAACATTTACATTTTCTTTTACTGCCAGACAACTTTTTAACATTGAAAATTGACTCCATAAAGTTGAAGCTTTCATGGATTTGCTTTTTTCTGACAAATAAACGAGAAGAATTCATCACTTACATTTATAACTTTCTTTTGTTGGCGCTAGTTGCAAAATAGACGATACTGGTTTTCATATCTCTCACGTGACTTTTTGGGCAGTAATTCTGCACTTACTTTTGCCGCTTCACGTGATATTCCTTCCTCTGGTGAAATCCTTTTTAAAAATGTCCACTAAAAATATCCAAATATTGTCACAAAACAAGCGTTATTTACCCCGTTGCTAAGGAAATATACAAACAATTTGCGATTTCTAGAGAACTGTCAATAACATATTATTTTATTTTGACATGTAAGTAGGCAGCTAATGACACTAGCGCACCGTAAAATTTTCCGTGCGGGCGCACGGAAAATGCCCACTTTCGGTGCACTAAATAAGCATATAAATATAGTGTTTTCCTACGACCACATAGGAAAGTAACACATATCGCACTCTCTACTCCCATGGAATGTGACCTTTATTCTCACGCGTGCGGAAAGTACTTTCCGCACTAGTGCGGAAAGTAACTTTCCGCACGGCTGTCAATAAGCCGTCAAACCCGTGAATTCTGTAAGATTTACAGATGTAATTATTAATTGCTCCTCCTTATTGATATTATTTACATAAAAACTGGACTAAAAACTAATTATTTGTAGAAAATAAAGAAAAGAAGAAAAAAATGTTGACGCCGAGAATCGAACCCACAATCTTGCGGTCATCTACCGTATACTCTTCCATCTGAGCTAATTCAGATTTGAATGAACGTTATCAGAGATATGTATATCTCGTTAGTCGATTTACATTAATAGAATTATGATATTTCTTGTATTTTCATTTTATTAAAACAAAATTTAGCTATTTTTAAAGTTCATATAATTAAAGGATAGCAACGAAAGCTTAAACTGTTAATTCATAATTATTTCAGTAGTTTGTTTTAATACGAACTACCTGTATCTAAGATAGGCAACCAGAGAACCAGACGCGGGCACATTATTTGAAAATTTAAAAAGCTAAGTAGGCTTTGAAACAAATCCACGACACAATACCACAAAAAATAGACATTTCGTGATAGTAGGTACATGATCGAAAGTAAAATCTTGTTAAATGTCAGAGTTGTACAAAAGTTTTAGTTTAGTTTATTACCTATCCTACGCATATTAAATACCTTCGTAAATAATTATGGAGTCTGAAAATGAATTGGATTGCACTCCACCAGAAATCATAGAGGCAGCAAAAATAACCTCTTTACAAATTCTACCAGAAAAGTCTAGAGATAGATATGAACGAGCTTATAATGAATTTCTCAACTGGAGAATAAAAGAAATCAAAAGTTCTTTCTCTGAAAATATGATCCTAGCATACATAGATGAATTATCTAAGAAAGTACGACCAAATACAATGTGGTATCTGTACTCTTTGCTGCGCACTACTTTATACATCAATCATAACGTAGATATCTCAAAATATCTTAAGGTGAAAGCTTTTTTAAAAAGAAAAAATAACGGTTATAAACCAAAAAAATCAATGATCTTAACAACCCAGCAGATAAATCAGTTTATTACAACAGCTCCTGATGATCAATTTCTACTTATTAAGGTGAGTTTAAAGCAATGTGATATTCATTAATTTACTAATAGAATTATGTTAACTTACAGGTTGCTTTAATTTTCGGTATATCAGGAGCATGTCGCAAGCAAGAGTTAATAAAATTACTGCAGACCACATTGAAGATCTAGGTTCACCAGCAATGGTTAAAATTAAAAATACAAAAAATAAAATAGATAGAAAATTCAATATTACGGATGAATTTTATGAAAAATATAAAAAATATGCTAAATTAAGACCAGCAACCCACGAAAAGAGGTTTTTTCTTAACTACCAACACCAAGCAAGTGGTGGGTATCAACAAAATGGGGTCTGTACCCACCTTAGTAGCAAAATTTTTAAAACTCGAGAATCCAGTCATTGTTTCCGAAGATCCTCAGCTACGATCCTAGTAGATGCAGGAGGAGATATTACCACTCTCAAGAGACACGGAGGATGGAAATCCTCTGCTGTCGCTGAGGGGTATATAGATGATTCTGACACCAACAGAATGAACACCGCCACTAAAATTGTCAGCGCTGTGCGTAGAACTTCGGAAGACACTGATGCTCAATCAGCCATATTAGAAAAAATAAATTTAAAACTCTCAACTTCTTCGATGAGCACAATAATTACAAGCAGCATCCGAGAAAATATTGAAATAGTCCGGTCAATTTAGACATTCGAAGTTACATAAAGTCCCAACAAGCTGAATTTCTGTGAAGTTGTTCAAAACATAATTACAAACAATGTCTAGAAGTTCCCCATCATTCCCCTGTGAGGAAAAAATTCAAGGTCAAAGGTCAAAAAAATGAGTTTTTCGCGATTTTCAGCAAAACGGTAAGTTTTATCATAAAAGTACCTCAGACAAAAATTGTAGATCATAAAATTATCTATAAAAAAAGTATCAATACTTTTTTTCTTACGAGCCACCGTTTCTGAGATATAACGATTCTAAAAGTTATAAAAGTTGTTATCGTCATAATATGCACACGTTTCCACGCCACCTATGAGGTAGTGTACTTAGCGCGTTTTTGTTAACGTGGTTTCCCCAGTAGGCCTACTCCACGGGTCAGTTGTGATCCTGTTTAATGTAAAACTATTGCAAAATAACGGAAATTTTCAAAGATTGGGAAAGATAAAAGCGATGTAAATGAAAAAAAAGTGTTGAAGTTTATTCGTCTTATTCGTAAGTTTCAAATTCTTGTTCTTCTTCTTGTTCTTCTTCTTCATTTTGGATGCAAGTAAATTGCGTCAATAGCGATGTATCGCATGATACTTCGTCGGAGTCAAACGAATCCTCCATTGTTTGTGATTCAATATTAGAGCACGACCGGCCTTGACAATTTGTGCATGCCAAAGAACAAGACATACCGACTTTTTTGCAACCACATTTAGCACTGCATCCCTTTTTGCAGTTGCAAAAAATAGTGTTCAGCAGTTTTTCCGGCGCAGGTGGAAGTAAAGTTTGAACTGCGAGGCCTAATTGTAATTTAGATTTAAAAGACCTTGGTCGAACAGCAGTCATGATACAATGGCAAATATTTGTGCATATTAATTTAAAATGATCTAAATTTGATCGTTTATTTTTTTAAATCACTCGTTCCACAAGATATGTCAATGATTCTGGGATTTCATTATTTAAATCTTCAAACATGCGACTTGGTGGAGGGTAGTTAGAATTATCAAATACTGCGGTTTGAATATCTTCGCGAATAATAGCTGCAGCTGCGTCTAGGACTCTCAATCGTTCTTCTGTTTTATTCATTTTTTTTTTTTTCGTACCAGGCTTGATTCAAAATATCATGATGATTATCCACTAAGCATATGAATGTTGATGCTCCCGATTTCTCAGTGATAATAAGTTTATCACCATACTTTACTTTTAGTCGTAGCTTAATCGTTCTGTTATCTAGAGTCGTAGTTTTGCAAACCTTTTGTAATTCGTTCAAAGTGAACTGACAGTCATCGCTATTTTCAATGTAAGTAAATATTTCCTCCATTGCCAAATTCGTTGCTTCGTCTTTAGGACGACCCATTTTAGCTCCAGTGGAAGGTTTTAAAAAATTAGCATAGCAATCTCGATGATACTTAGCTTCAGCAGCAACTAAATCATATTCAAATTCGACTCGAGCAAGAATAAAGCATCGACCCGAGCTTTTCCAGAATTTAAATTGAAGTGTACTTACTTGGCTGATTCGACGCCGAAAATCTGAGGATTTTCTTTTTCACTTTCTTCATTTAATTTCTCGCCACAAAATAAGCACAGTTCTTTGAAACAAAAGCTGATTCACTGATACGTGATCTAGTACGAGGAGGACTTGCTGTGGATGTACTGGCTTCTTGTTCTTCACGTTGTCTTTTATTAGCTGCAGCAATAGAAGACTTTCGAGTATAATTTTTACGGCAATTTTCATGTATTGTCACAGATTTCTGATTTTTGAGATATTCCGAAAAATCATCAGCTCTTTCGATACTTGCATTAATTAATGTCTTCATACCACGTTCAACAGTAACAACTTCACTTTCAGTTAAAAGTTTAGCACAAATAAAACAATATTCAGACATTTTCAATATAAAACTCAAAACAGCACAATATAGGTTAGAATAAACACGTGTTTTCACTACAGAGTGACGCTCAAGACTAACGGTATTTCATTTATTATAGCAGGTAAAGACCCTAGCCACGTACACAATGAAACAAGAGACAGATGTCTCGAAGTTACACTGGCTTAAAGATTAAGGGACTGGGTTTCTTTTTACCTGATATTCTTGTAGTTAAAACTTATGTATATTTTATATTGTAAGTATAAGTTACAATGACCGATAGAAAAATATTTAAACATTTAATATATATATATATATATATATATATATATTATATAAAATTTTACAACTCTAGATGTATATACGTGGCGTACTCATGCATATTATGACGATAAAATTTTATAACTTTTAGAATGTTATTCTCAAAACGGTGGCTCGTAAGAAAAAAAGTATTGATACTTTTTTTATAGATAATTTTATGATCTACAATTTTTGTCTGAGGTACTTTTATGATAAAACTTACCGTTTTGCTGAAAATCGAAAAACTCATTTTTTGACCTTTGACCTTGAGTTAAATTTTTTCCTTACAGGGGAATGATGGGGAACTTCTAGACATTGTTTGTAATTATGTTTTGAACAACTTCACAAAAATTCAGCTTGTTGGGACTTTATGTAACTTCACTCTCATTTTTTGGTCTAAATTGACCGGACTAAAACGAATCTTTCGCAAACACTGTTACAATTTACAAATTGTAACAATAACCAATTTACTTTTAATTTGTATGGTTCCAAATAATTCAATTTGTTCCCCAGTTGTGTCTAATAAGTACTTACTTATTGTATTTTTTTTTTCAAATAAACGTTAATTATCGTTATTTCTTTATTTCACTATAAAAGTAATTCTAAATTCATGTGCACTTTTTATAGAAACAATATTCAAACATAGACTGTCACATATAAAACGTAAGATTAGTCAGGCAACTCAATACACACGATCTAATATTTACATATTTTTTAATAAAATAGGTGGTCGTAGGAAAAATAGCGTACAATACTCGCGCGAAAGTGATTTTTCACACTCGTGTGATTGCCGCACTCGGCTTACGCCTCGTGCCACAATATTTCCCACTCGTGTGAAAAATGTCACTTTCCGCACTAGTAATGTAATATACTATTTCAGATAGGTATAATGAAAATATAGTATCATTACCAGTCCACTCATTTATATGATTACTGTTAATTATTCCAGCTGAACATTCCACTGAATCTACCACATCTCTCAACTTCCGAGTCTTGCCTGATTTATGAAGACGATGCAGTACCTTTGAGGATACACGACTGTTCTTTGGACCTCCTTGTGGTGACTGACTCACAAGGATTCGTGTGCATTTGTCACCATTACTTATACCAGGTAAGGATCGCGTACTTGAGTTTTATTATCTCTGTAGCTATTTGGTCCTGACCTGGCGATTTTCCTGACTTTGCTTTCCTTATTTCTTCTTCAATATCGTCCACACTTATACCTTCTTCTATTCCTTGTTAGCCTCCTCAAATCAAATCAAAATATACTTTATTGTCTAAGATAGTTTCTTGTTGACAAAGCTTTGTGAAAGGGACATAAACAATTATTAATAATAAAAATACTTACTCATAAATACAAATATATACAAACACAACTAATAACACTTCCAAAACATGGTAAAATGTTATTAGTTGATTGTCATACTACACGTTAAAATTTTAACAATACTCAACAATTAAAAATTACTTACTCATAAATACAAATATATACATCACATTACAAACACAACTAATAACACTTCCAAAACATGGTAAAATGTTATTAGTTGATTGTCATACTACACGTTAAAATTTTAACAATACTCAACAATTAAAAATTACATTTATACGATATATAAACTACATTCAGTAGTCAGAGGAATTACAATATAATAAAATAAATAAATGGGTGTACAGTGCTAGTCATACATAATGATCTAACTAAGGTTGTCACTATAGAATTCCTGCAGGTTGTAATATGCCTTTTTGAGAAGGATATTCTTAATTGAATTTCTAAATGGTGCGAGATTTACTGTATTCTTGAGAATGCCAGGTAGGTGGTTATAAATCTTCCTACTCTCGAATATAAGGCAATTTTTTGTCAAAGATGATGTTGGTATGGGCATACTAATATTATTGTGTTGACGGGTAATATAACAGGGTCTATTATTTGGCTCTTCTGATTTTGTTTTATGTATTAAGCACACTGTTTCGAGAATAAATATACAAGTTAGCGTTAAATTCGATGTTCAATAAAAAGAGGCTTACAATGACCCCTTGAACGACATTTACAAAAGTACCTCAATGCTCTCTTTGAAGTACAAATATTGAGTTCATCAACTGGTTAGAGCAGGAACCCCAGAAGGAGATGCCATATCTTATGTGAGATTCAACCAGTGAGAAGTACGCTATTCTGCCTGAATTGAGGCCAAGTTCATTGGTAATGACTCGAACAGCATAACAGCCTGATGCTAATGTTTTACTCAGTTTTTTTATGTGCGCTTCAAATTTCAATTTGTCATCTAGGTATAAACCTAGAAATTTGGTGTGGGGTTGGCTAGTTACCCTCTAATTGCCTAAAGCTAGGTTATCAAAGTTGAATTTGAAGGTTAGTATGCTTGTTTTCTCAATGTTGAAGCACAGCAAGTTGGAGTCACACCATCGTTTAACTTTCTCCAAATCAGAAGTGATATTTTCTTTCAAGAGTTCAACATTTTTTCCGTGCCACATTATTGTGGTGTCGTCTGCAAACATGGTGAATTTTCCGGAAATGTTGATATTACCAAGATCATTTAAATAAATAAGAAAAAGAAGTGGTCCCAATACCGAGCCCTGGGGAACACCATAATTGATATTCGAAGGGTTCGACAATTTATTATTACATTTTACCATCTGAATTCGGTTAGAGAGATACGATTTTAGCCAGTTATAAGCTACACCTCTGATTCCATAGCAATCCAGCTTCTGGAGCAGTATTCCGTGATTCAAACAATCGAATGCTTTGGAAAAATCACAAAACACTGCTCCAACAGCTTCACCGGTATTCAATTCTGTGTAAACTGCCTTCAACAGGTTGAAAATAGCATCATTGGTGCTTTTATTGGGTTGGAACCCAAATTGAGAAATGATACTAGTATTTTCTTAACTAGCTTCTCAATTATTTTCGAGAGGGTTGACAGTAGTGTGATTGGTCTAAAGTTCGAGGGTTCTTCGAGTTGACTACCTTTATGCAGTGGAATTATAATAGCAGTTTTTAAGCAAGTAGGGAATTCACCTGTCATAAATGAAATGTTAATTGCTTCGACTAATACATGCAACGCCTCATCTGGCAAATTTTGTAATATTTTCACTGATATTTCATCCAACCCACAATATTTTTTATTTTTCATTTGGTTGAAGATCGATTTGAGTTCGTCAATGTCAGTGTTATATAAGTAAAAGCTATCTGATATGGATATATGTTTGAGATAATGCAAGGAGTCAGTCATTGGTACTATGTCACGGGTCAGTTTTTTAGCTACTGTACAATAAAATTCATTAAGTTTGTTTGGTTCAATGTTCATATGGGAGGGGGGATGAGTACTTTTGCCCCTTAGGTTGTTCTCTATTCTGTGTTTGTAGTAGTTTTCCTTAGCAGCTTTTATTACGACTTTATAGGTGCGCCTGTAATTATAGAAGTAGGTTAAAAACCACTCATTAGTGGTGTGCTTTCTTATTATGTTCAATGACCTAAGGTTTGCAGCCGATTTTTTTATTCCTAGGGATATCCAGGCTTTTTTATTTTTTTCTTTGTTCTTTATTTTCTGTAGAGGAAAACAATTTTGAAAGGCAAGCAGAATAGTTTTGTGAAATGCATTGAAGGGTTCAGGGGAATTCAGAACTGGCACCCAGTTTATTGTAGAAGATAATTCATTGAATTTGTCAAAATTCGCTCTACTGAAGATTCTGCCAAACCTGTGCCTCTTTTTCTTCGGGATCTCATTTATTAGGAAGGAGGTGTAGAATTGCCTCATGGTCAGAGAATCCTGCATGAATGACAGTGCAATCAATACTATTACTATCAAGGTTGGAACAGACATAGTCTATGACAGTTGATGAGTGTGAGGAGATTCGAGTAGGATTTGATACATGCATAGTCTGATTGAAAGAAGTTAACAGATTTTTCAGAGTGAGTGTGACTGGGGATTGCTCATTTGAGAAATCTATATTGAGATCCCCGACTATAATTAATTTCGAGTTGATGGGTAATTGTGTAAGAATAGATTCAAAATTATTGAAGAATATGTTCAAATCTGAGTTTGGAATCCTATACATGCAGATTATATATAGATTATTGGCCCTATTGTATACCAAGGAAAACTCGAAAGTATGCTCTACAATTAAATATTTTCCAATACGAATGAATGTATTGGAGAAGTTATTTTTAATTAATATCAGCGTACCACCATTGTTAAAAGTTTTTCTGCAATATTTTGAAGCTATAGTGTAGTTAGGAACATAATAGGGTTCATTTTTTTTAAGCCAGTGCTCTGTTATTAGAATTAATTCGGATAATTCCTGATTTTCAATGAATACGAGGAGTTCATCAGTTTTATAGCGAATAGATTGAATATTTAATAAGAGCAAAGATAATTTTTGACCTATTTGACCTATTACATCTTATGTCTTGGTATTATACTTCATACTTGAAAATGTTTCCCTCTAAGAGAGTATTGTCGCCATTTTTCCTTAATCTTTTCTTCTTTTATAATTATATTTTCTTCTCAGTCTTTCATATTTCATTACCCGACGAAACCAAAAAGGAGGAGGTTCTCTAGTCGACGCGTATTTTTTTATTTTTTTTTCATGTGTGACAACGCATAACTTTTTACTGAGACGTCCGATTCCGATCATTTTTTCTTCAGTGGATAGGGTGTACTTCGAAGTTGGTCCCATTTGAATTTAAAAGATAAAATCCACCCCTAAGGGTAGCAAAATGAAGGATATTGATCACTCACCCTCTGAATTCTGGTCCGTTAACCGATTCTATCAGACATAACTTTGTACTGGGTTCTTAGATTTGGATGATTCTTTTTTTATTAGATAGGGTATACCTCATAATTGATCATATTTGGATTAAAAAAAGAAATACGAGTGTAATAAGAATGAAGAGAAATTCGATTACTGACATATTAACGTCCATACATTGAAAATCCGAATCAGTTTCACAATGAAATGAAAAAACTAGATGAACTTCGCAACAACAAAGACGAATTTCTGGAGGTGCATTTATTTTTTTTCTGGTAACTGGCCAATGTGGGTATTTTCTGGGCAAGATATGACATTAAAGTCTCGTATTCATCAAAATTATGAAATTTAAATCAGTTTCGTTCGAATCGGTAGAGCGAAAAAATCGAAAAATTTAAAAAAATTGAAAAGAGGTGAAGTGACAGTAAAGAGTCCAAATTTGGAGCAAAGGTATAAAATTGGAAACCGAGCAACTTTTTCCTTTGGCATTTTTTGAAATTTCCAAAAAAAACTGATTTTTTTAGGATTTTCGAAAATAATGTCAAATTTGACAGGTTAAGTAGCACATGACAAAAGGAAAGAGGCTGTTTTTCACTCATTTTTCAAGCACAAACTAACGCGGAGTAAAATTTTCATTATATCTATTAATTTAAAAAAACTTCCATATGTTGCGAACTTTATGTGTGACACGTATGTAGTTGACAATGACAGATCGCTATTATTTTTGTTCTCCTACATCCGTCACAATCATTATATTCTATGAGAGGATGGAATGATATACAAAGTAATGAAATAAACTAACCAGAACAACAAAATTAATTTATATTACAACAAATAGTAAAAGTAGATAATCATATTATTTAACTGATAATAGTTGAAGTAAGGTGGGTAAGTAAGTATTTTGGAAGTAATAAAAAACAAGTAAGTAGTAATTAGTAAATTTTAGCCACAAAAAATTGAAAAATAAAAACTTTTTAATAAAAAATTAAACCGACGAAATACGGAACTGAAAAGTAAAAAATAAAATAAACCTTCTTAGTCTCAATAACTAAGCTCCTAAACTAATGTAAGTAACTAATTCTGAGTCGGCGCCAAACAAACAAGCAAATGAATAAGGTAAGGCGTAAAATGATGGCATCGAGTTGCACGGTGACATTCTGATAATTTTTTTGAAGTAATTCAATGATCTTCGTTGATTGTTTGTTTGGCGCCGACTCAAAATTAGTTACTTACATTAGTTTAGGAGCTTAGTTATTGAGACTAAGAAGGTTTATTTTATTTTTTACTTTTCAGTTCCGTATTTGGTCGGTTTAATTTTTTGTTAAAAAGTTTTATTGTCTCTATTTTATTTTTCCTCGTGTTATTCTGTTCCATAAAATAGTCTCGGATTTTCCTTGATGATTTCATTTCAGCCCGTACAGCCAGTAGTTGATCTCAGCAGCGAAGACACCAGTCCTGTACATTTCGCTTACTCAGTTACTGTGCTCCATCAAAGTTGTGTCATTCATTGTGTAGTCCCAGATATTGCATGGAACAGAGCGAAAAAGATAAGACCTTTGTTCAAAAAAACAGGTGAGAAAATTATAGCACCAAGATCACATTGAAAAACTGTATTTTTGAAAACCGTTTCAGGCGAATATCTGATGGTCTTCATACCTGAAGTATGCACGCACTTGCTAGACATTGGTCTGATGCATGAACCATGTTGCCACGTGACAACCAAGCCACTGCTTACAGATGTTGAGACGCATTTACTTTGTTTAGCATCACTTGTACCGATAGATAATAAAGACTATGTCGTGAATCTTGCAACACTGGATCTGATCGATTTGACCATACCTAACAGCCTGTTGGTAGAAACTTTCAAATCTGATACGCTACTAGAAAATAAACTGGCGATACTGCATTACTTCCTTTTGCATTCAGAAGAGCCAAACTTAGCAACAGAGGTAAATTCTTCATTTTGGTCTAAAATATGCAACAAAATATAGAAACAATATAATCTTTATAGGGAAAAACTACTCACTATTAGTCCTTGTCGAAAATATTGATTTTCTCCTGGTTTTCAGCTGGTGACCTGGCATTCCAGAACGCCACTCAACTATCCGTTCCCCCAAATCTTGAAGGAATTCCTTTTGGCCACTTCATACACTTCGGTTAGAAAAAATTTACCTGCCGACGCTTTCAAGCTGACCACCTTATTACCTGTGACGACCCAACGAGTGGGACTTGATATCGAGGTGAAGATAAATGATTACACAATCAGTCTGTCTCAGGACATTCTGTGGAATGCCTCCACGGTGCTACTGTCTCCCCAGCAACGCATCGTCCCCTACAGAAGCGACATTTGGATGAAGCTATGGGAGCAACTCGCGAAGTTATCCAAAGGGTCCCAACGTTTCAAGCCCAGCCAAGTCGTCGATAAACTGATGGTTTCCTTAGATTGTTACCAGGCGAGTGGAATATATTAAATTTTGGAACTCACTCGGTTGGTGGCCCCACGTTGGGCGCCAAAATATCATTTTGAAAGAATATTGTGCATGTTAACAAATGCCTTATGTTGCAGCCCGAAGCATTGTCAAGATGTTCAACCCCTCTATCTCCGAGCGGAGGAGCTTCGTCGACCTTCACTGATTTCTTAAGCGGTCAAGCTTGTGCGAAAAACCAAGCAGATTCTTTGCCATTTCTGGAAATTGACAGTTGTACTGCGAGTAGACAAGAACATATAATTTCTGTGGTAAGTTGCGCCGATGAACGATTCTAGCTATGTGCTTCAAATGCCCACTTTCAGAATTTGAGGGAGCTCAGCATGCATCTATTGAAACAAAGTTCCAACAATCAAATGAACAAATTTCCGGAGTTGAATCAATCCCCGATGCACGTTCACGCAGTAGCAACTCGATATGTCACGGCACAGTTGGATCAGTCTCGACAATTGTGTCAGATTCTTTGCAGGGCTGCCACCTATGACCCAGCGGAAGATTTAGACAAAGGATTCATTTTCGTGTAAGCGGTTTTTTTTAATTAGGTATTATGAAGACTACAATACAGACCATTAGTACAAAAAAACATTGAATGGCATGGCAATCCCACTTTTGCTTAACTGTGCCCTAACTCAGATGTCTTCAAAGACATCAATTTAATAAGCTCATGAAGAAAACACCTTTGGTGGTGAATTGATCAGATAACGACACATTCAAATTCTTTGTTGCATGAAATTGTATGATTTTTTCCTTTGGTTCCAGAAACAATGTAAATGAAGATCGGCGATATATAATGTTCAAACTTTTGGAAAAATACTATTTTGCAGTGCAGTCAATCGCATTTCCATTACCGCAAGGTTTCACATCATTCTTCACTTTCCTAGGTTATAAAACCATGGATTTTGAAATGTTCCTTCAATACATCAATAGAAATGTATTTGAACTACAGGTTGACGTAATGAAAATTATAATGGCAGGTGAGTAAGTCTTCAGTTTAATTTTTTGAACGGTAGACATAAATTTCAAATTTATTTGTATCTATAGGGATTAGGAAAGGAAGCTTCGGCTTTAGTCTTATTTTCAGCCGAAAACGAAAATGATTTAGACATTAATAAAAAATATAAATATTTCCGCGGTACACTGAAATCTTGTTCGTTTTTTTTACACCTAGGGAAAGAGCAAATATGGGTTTTAAAAGAAGTAAAACACGGTAATTCAATTAGAGGATAGAAAATTTCGTATATTTCTTGTTGTATTGATTGATTATATAATATAATCAATAAATACAATGTTATATAATATATAATACAATATAATACAATCAATATAATTTATATTATGATTAGTCACCATTAAAATAATCTCAACTTTGTCAAAAATCAACACTGTTAAAATAAACTAAATCGATTTCTTGATTGAATCCTCATAAATCTTCAATTAACATAAAGAAACGCGTATTCTTTATCTATTCTTAATACTAATTACTAATTGAGATCTCTACAAACAAGTGTAGGAAAAGAACTAACTTTTCTTTTTACATGAATAGATCGACCTACAGATTTCACAAACCTGCTTTGTCAATTTGAGTGAAAAAGGTTCAATACCTACATATCTAATGCCTTTATAATCTTTATATGCATGACGGAAATTAAAACAAGTCAAGAACAAATAATAGCTATTTTTAGGACAAGTGAGTAAAGCGTAGCATTTAATTGGTGAGTGATTAAATGAGCTTTTAAATCAGATTTTTTCCAATTTCGCAGGAATTAAAAGAAATTAATTTGGAATTGTTGCATAAATAACTAATTCATTGACTCGTTGAAACAAAATTGCAACCAGCCTACTAAGAATAAAAATCTGCGCTACCGTTGCTTGTGTTGCATTTAATTTGGAAACCAGCCTACTCGAGCAATTTTTATGATGGTTGTTTATTGGTAACCTAGGTAACACTTTTAATCTTGTGAATAAAATATTTTTAGTCACTAGTGAGTCACTAATTTGAGTTGAAATGTGTCAAATTTTAGTCACGAAAATGGAAAAAAGTAATTACTTACCCATTAATTTATGCGCGTGAAGAAAAAATACAACATAACCTCGCTTTACAACTTCAAAACAAAATCGAGTCAGTTTAAGTCAGCCGAACGTCATCTGATATCGCCTAGCTTTACGAAGTAGCTCGAATGACGCGCGACAATTCACGAACTTCTGATTTTCGGATTGGCCGAAGCTTCGGCTGGTTTATGGTCGAAAACGAAAATATGGCCGAATCATGATTTTTTTGGCCGAAAACGAAGCTTCGGTCGGTCTCTAATAGGGATTTGCAAGAATGCCCTACCAGTAACTTTGGAGAAATTTCTTTTCACGTTGCCTAACAGTGATATTAATTTCATTAGTACATGATTTGATACCGTGAAACATCCCGAATATTCCTCAGAGTCTGCGTGACTTTTTTTCAGAAACTGAAAATAGTAAAACTGATGTACGAAAGAAACTCAAGTTACTCACCGTGTTACCGAGATCGAGAGCAAAGCGGCTCCTCAACCAATGGAATCACCCCATAAGTCTTATGGTGAGAGCTAGGGAACACGCACAAAATATTCTATCTGGGATAACTGCACCACCTACCAGCAGAAATTACGGAATCCAGAAAACCAAAGGAGTGAGAGGTAATAACTGAGGGACGATACAAAAAACATTAAGAGTAAAATAAAACTATCAAGAACTGTATTAGAAATATCGAATACATGATAGCGAGCTTCTTCATAAAGAAAACTGTCAAATATCCATCAGAAAACTACTTTCCTTACTAACACTTCGAAGAACATTGGATTACATCTGTGATAACCATACTAATTCTTATAAACATGAAATAATTATTGCCCAAGTTCTATAAACACTTTTTTGTAGTTCTAGACATTTATTAGTGGTCCGTTTCCAACAGATAGGAAAAACTTAATAATATAAAACCAATAATTTGTCAATGAAATATAAAAAAATACCACATGTGAAATACCTCTTTGAAAAAATTTGGAACGAGGAAAATTCCAAAATCGGATTCTTTTGTACCACCATTGGTAAAAAGTATTTTTTACGCAAAAAAACAAAAAACCCCTCTAATCAACAATCAAAGTCACCTATAAAATTAACTGTAACAATTTTTCAAAACGCTACGTTGGTCAAACAGGCCGATATTTAAAAAAACGCATATCTGAACACGATAGGGATACAAAAAAAAACTAATTGTCCAAAATCTCACTGCTCAAGTAGAACATACTAGAGAAAGTGGCCATACTGTTGATTTCAAAAACTCCATCAACTTTGATAAAAAACCCTTCCTGACTAAAAGACTTCTTAGCGAAATGATAGCGTCAATACCAGAAGAGACACTGAAGAATTAAACATGTCCTATTTCAACTTGATGAGTCAGATTACGAAATGATTTGTTATCATAATTTTTTTTAACACCTTTTTTTTTCCATTGATAAAAGAACTATATGGTGATAAAAGAACTATAAGGATTTAAATTCATCTCGTCGGTAATAATAGGTCTAAAAATACCATTCGTGTTCGTGATAAATCCGTGGATTACACCTAACCCGATAAATAGGTTAAACACCCTCCGTAGATCACGCCGATGCCGCGACGCGTGTATATAAAGTACGCGCGAGCATTTTTCATCGAGCCAGCTGTGCTATGAACAAACGTCGCCGAGAACATTCAGTCACAATATGTAGTCGTAGAAACGTTTCAAAAATCTATTCATTAGAACCACATATGTTCATTGTCATAATAATCTCATAGCAACTGCTCTTAAGTTCTACTTGACGACACATACAATTTATTTACATACAAACCACAGTACAACTTCATCCCGACAATTCTTTTTTGCACTCTCGTTATATCTACTACACGACGTCATAGCAACGCCTAAAGGTTATAAAACGCACATTAACTTTTTGGTTCTAAAACATTACAAATACGTGGTCTTTAAGACGGTATAAGAAGTCATTATGTTGATTTTATGACTCTGTGCTACTTGGGTAGTTCCGGTCCGACTGGGGTCGTTTCCGATCCTATCTTGGCTAATCTGTCTGTTCCCGGGAACACAAGAGTGTCCTGGGACACATATGAGGCTGACTTTGCTTGTTTGAGACCCCCCTCTTTAATATTTTATTACACCGGAAATGTTTCAATTATTGTGGTTAAATGTGTCTTTTCTTTTTCCTATGTCTAAATATCTTCAACTTACTGTAAGGGTCTTTTCCCTCTACAAGCAAACTTTGGCGCCTCTCGGATTTACCTCGGGCGCCACCTTCTGTTATAGTGGGAAGGACACTACTCCGGGCAGCCTCAGTGAAGAAATAAAACACTCCACGGGTCACTTATAGTATTGACTAATGTTACGGGGCCCAAAGGGCAGACTTTACTGGGTGTTAGCTGCGTACTAGATGGTTCTCGTTCAAAGCAATAAACCATTCAAATATAAACACTCGATTCAAAGCAATAATCGCAATGTTTATTTTCTAAATCAAACTCAACTAGCGGGACGGCGGACGGTAGTCTCAAATGTTACATAGGGAAAGCAGTACATACTCAAGAAGCGGGGAGGGGTGTTAAGCTTTGTACTCTTACTATTACTCTAATTATTCTGGCAACCAAAAGCACATGCAAGGTTTATGCAGTAGCACACAAGCTCAAAACGGGATGCAAAAGCGGTAACTAAGCAAGCAAAGACGAAAGCGGATGTCAAATATAAACTTACGGACAGCCACAGGTTCGAGATGTTTAGGCAATTCGATGCAGTCCCGGGGGTGTGGTATCTGACACTCGACTGACAGATTGGGTATTTGAGGGCTAACTCGAGAACCATCACCGATTTCTCCTACACCTATCTCTTTCCCAACAACGTTAGTGGAGCTCGTCCTTGGAACGACACTCAATGACAGATTGTAAATGGAGCCGTCCTTAGGAAGCTCGCCGATAGGCTGTATACCGGCTTTACCCCAGATAACTCTAAATGGAACTTCCTATACCTATCTCTATCCTGCTCGACTGTTAGTGGAGCTCGTCCTTGGAACGACACTCAACTGACATATTGTAAATGGAGCTCGTCCTTGGAACGACACTCCTCCGATAGGCTGTATACCGGCTTTACAACAGATAACTCTAAATGGAACTTCCTATCTCTATCCTGCTCGACTGTTAGTGGAGCTCGTCCTTAAAACGACACTCAACTGACACATTCGAACTGCCTAACTAATACTTCATGCTCACCGGTGCGGAATACTATTCAGGAAATCACTTTGCTATCTTACTGCACAACTCGGACGGTCACTCTAGGTGCGTGATTCTTTGGTTTTATCGTCGGAACACTACTGACTCTGGTATCGTGCTATTAACAGCGCCTAGTCCACTTTCCCACTCCACTGATCCCTCTCTACCGAATATCTTGTGTTCATGCGCGGACCAATCATTTAGGGACTTTGCAATTTTTCGGACAAATTATACCATCTTGTAAAATTTTCGCTCCGGCAGATCAGCGACGTCGATTTCTGGTTCGGCTTCTCTGCTTCCACACAACTTACTGGTTTACTGCTGGATCACAACTAAATTTTATTAATCGCGTGTTTGGCAAATTGACTGTTTCGCTGTCTCTTCTGTTTTCGCTGTCTCTTCTTCGGCCGGCGAGAAACTAAACTGTTCTTGGCAACGATTGTTAACAGCGTGGACTGTCTTTCATATAATTAATGCAACATCAACCAGGTTTACCATCTTCAAATTAAAAAAGAATCTTCTTTAAGACGGAGCTGGCTATCACATATTAGAGATTTCTAGTAATTAGTAAGTTCTGAAAAGCTATTTTTACGTTATGAAAGAACATGAGAAAATTATAACGTTCAAAATAGTTTTTATGATCATTTCAGGATTAGCAGCATACCCCTCCAGCGATAACTTATCACCTCTGGATACGTTTCTGGACCTGTTAACAGCCAAAGCTAGTTTAACAGATATTGATTTTGGACTACTGATAGAAACCACAGAAGCATCAACTGAAGATTTCATATGAACACTGGGTAGACAGGTAGGGAAGATAAAGAGGTATATCCTGTCCATTTTTATTTTGGAACTTTTTTTTAATTAAAAGTTAGTTATAGTCAACAACAGTCTTCTTATTATTTCAGAATTACTCAACACTAAAAACTTAATGAGTTTAAAAGTCAATATTTAAAAACTACAAGAAAAATACTGAAACATTCCAGATAAGATACTTAAAACAATTAAAAATGGATAATAAATAATTAAAATACATAGGACCAACCTGTAAGTCCACTCTTATAGAAAAATACTAGAGGACTTCCAAAGTTTCAATCACATTTTCAATAGATAAAAACTATAAAATTAAAAAATGTAAGCTAGTCTGTTTTCATGGCATAATGCACATCGTCTGCGCTAACATTCAAAATTATTCTTTGGTGAATGTCATTACACTTTTGGTCAGTCAAAACGAGTCGACAAGCACTTAACCTATAAACAGCCAATATGGCAACTGTGACTGAAACCTGCCGAAATCCTTCGATTGCGGCACAAGTTCCCAGCATTTTAAACACATCTGCAAATGTGGTTTCCTCCACACCAGTGCGTTCCACCTTAAACACACAAAAAAAAATTAAAAAAACTCAGTCTACTATATACATAATATTAAAACAGGTCAAAGAACTAAACCTTGTGGTATTGGGTAAATATCTTGGCACAGTCATTATGAGAGAAATAAATAATATTTGCATACTGTAATTATTTCATGCTAGTACGAGAAAAACCAACTCACCTCTGCCACGATGGATTGCAAGATTAACTGTTCCAGTCTGGAACAAGATTTGATTGCCCTGATTTTCGGTTGAGTTATCATGGCATTCAGGGCTTCGTTTACATGATTCATGCTAACCAACTGAGCCTTTCCTTCTCGTTCGGCAATTTCAGCAGCTCTGCGACATATATCCAAAGCCCTCCTTGCGTCGCCCGATACCGAAGCTACTTTCCTGAAACAAATATAAATAAATTGTGATCTATGAACACAAAATCTATGCTATGAGAAATATAGTGGAGTAAATTTAAATTCATTTTATTTATTATTATTTACCTTGCCACAAACTGCACGGCATCGGGATTGAAGCTGTCCGTTCCGAAAAGCCTTTTCGTTACTATCTCCTGCAGTTGTTTGTGGGTATAGGCGTGAAAAGTCAGTCTTGTTAAACCGAGACGACTCGTCACCCTACTCATCAATAATCTCTCGGGTAGGTCCATGGTGTTTGCAATGGTGATGACAACCAGCTGATTCTTAGCTTTACTAGGCCAATCGAGTAAGTTGTATACAACATCTTGGCGTTTCGTGCACAAAATATCCAGCTAAAAAAATATGAATACAAATGAATTTCACAGTTTCCTGCTGCTTCAACTATATCATCAATGTAGATTAAGAACAATTAAGGCCAAAGATGGCGCCCCATATTTCCTCAGAGAGTATGTTGTTAACTCTTAGTTTTTGTTTTGTGTTATCCAAGTCATTTCAATGTTTTACGCTCAATACCAAAACATCTTAATTTTTGGATCAATCCTCAATCCAGAGTTTCGAAAGCTCTCTGAAGGTCAAGAAAAAAAACTCATTATCTACATACATCTCATTACAGTATTATGAAACCCACAATTTCCCATGGATAGATATATAGAGTTTGTCTTTCAGATGCATTCAAAATGAGATAAGTTACAAGGAAATATACAAGGTGGTTCACACTGGCGGAAAATAAAATGGCGTTCTAGTCTTCCATGTGGAAAATCCTCTGCAAAATTTAAGAGCAATCCGAGGTAATTTATTATATTTTTTCGCATTAAAATCTGCAAACCTAGGCTCCTGAGCATATACTGCCTACAGAGCGTTATGACTCAGCAATAGTTGCTGCAAGAGTTTTGTAGGTCAATAGGTTAGTGGGATTGCGAATTCTGTTCAGATTGTATCACGGATCCTTTCAATGAGCCAATGTTTATGTTGCCAGAATACTGTGATATGATTAACAAATATGGTGCAGTGTGTGAGAGAATACGCGTGATTCTTTCTAAAGCTCCCACCAATTCTAGATACAGTTCAACAGTTTCGTGACACCAGATCTTGTTTAGCAGGCCACAGACAACAGTAATTCGTCGTGTTGCAATTGACGAAGACGTCTCGAACCTACAGAGTATTCAACGTAATGGCAGAACAATCGAATATTTTCATTGATTCTCAAATTTTGTGTCATTTTGCGTTCTGCAATTTGTTCTTATTTTTGCTATTTTGTATTGCGACTATAACCAATTCTAACCCTGCCAATTTCGCTGCCAGTTCCCACTCTAACTATTTGAAACATAATCAACCATTCCCAAACAAAATTCTTACCTCATCTATCAACATCACCACTGGCTTGGATTTCTTCGCTTTGATAAACATATCTTCCAGATTACGTTGGGCTTGTTCCCAATGTACTGTCTTTCCGGTAAGTTGTTTCGAAATCTGTCGGAAAATTAATGAAAATCAACAAATTGACATTTAATCCACAATAAAAAATGTTTCTATTTTTGAGATTTCGAACACAAGGATATTCTTAGCCAATGTAGCACACAGGTAGAGTTAAAATAAGACCAACAAACTTCCAGTGTCGATTGATTCATTACAGTAATGACTTCAAAATAAAAAACTTTTTTTTTTCACCGTCATAATTTAATTTTTTTTATATCTCTCACCTCTACATAGGATTGCCTGGGTTCACTTAACCTCATTCCATTTATGTTAACAAATGTAAACTTCGGAACATCTTCATTTTGTGATAAATTATTGATCACAGAAGTAACAGTCGCCGTTTTTCCAGTCCCAGGTACTCCTGATATATACATACACCTAAAAAAAATTGGTTCCATGGGTGACAAACAATGAATATGCAGGAGGTTTTTTTTGAATATTAAATTTATAAATAAAGGGTGTCCCTGAAAATACTGTGTTCCTTTCACGTGCGGATAGTGTTTGGTATTTAAAGCAAGAAGTGCTTAAAACATATATTGAAAAAAAAATGGGGGTATCAAGTGAAATTTGGGGAAATTTCCCACAACTGGCAACAGGTTAATGTTCCGAGATAGATGCAACGTGATAAAAATAAGACCGTTCACTTTGATGTTGCCGAAAACAGAGTTTCAACTATAGAAGTCATTTACCTATCTCTGAGTATATTAGGTTAATTATAAGGAAGAAATAACCAAATATAATTCAGAATTTTCAATCAACAAAAACATAGTTTCAACTTTAGAGGTGGAAGAATTTTGTCGGATTATTAGAGTTCATTAGGTTAATTATAAGGAAGAAATAACCAATTTTGACAGAATTTTCAGTCAACAACTCCCTAGACCTTATTAACAAAACCAAGGATATCACTCTCAAAGAGACCACTGTTATCATATCTTTTGACATCAGCAATATGTATACCTATATATGTATAATGACGTCAATACCCAAAATCATAAATCGTAAATCTGACAATATTGCACAAAACTTGACAGCAAACATTACTCAGCAGTTCAAAAAGTGAAAATATACTAAAGTTAGGAAATGTTATTGTTGAAATCAATATTAAAAATGTGATTCTTTGAACCAGGCACATATTACATGAGTGGAAAAGCTTTGTTTTTATTGAAATGATTTTTTATTCTCAATACCTGTCATTACTGAACAATTGTTTTTCTTTTCGTACATCACAATTATATTTAAAACCTTTATACAAATTTTTTATAAGAAATACAGAATTAATTTTTTTTGATTTGGAATCGTGTACACAGCAGCTTTGAATTTGTATACGGAATGGTTTAGTCAGTATAGCATGTTATTTGGAAAAATGATTGCTACCAGTGTATGGAGCATTATAAAGAAGCCACAGACCTCGTTCTGACTCGTTAGAGGATAAGCAATTTTTTTTTTCCTGCATCCAGTTTAGCGTGTTATTTGGAAAAATGATTGCTACTAGTGTATGGAGCATTGTAAAGAAGCCACAGACCATGTTCTGACTGTTAGAGGATATGCAAAATGTTTTTCTAACAGCCCCAAACCTTCAGGCATTTTGCTATCACCTTCCTGAATACATGCAACATGGTCACAATGAGACTGGAAGTGTAAGTAGGATATGGTGGTATTCCCGAAGCCATACCGACAAAAAGTTTGAACTTACTGGCTTGAGTTACTATGCAAATAATGAACTCTATTCCCAACTGTAAACTGCACCCTTGGCAAGGTCGATGACTGAATCATTAGGCGGGTTGCCAGGTATCACTTTTTTATATAGATTCCAAAGTTCAATTATTGGAAAAATGGGCGACTTTAGGAAAAATATTTATGGAACTTTTTGTTCTAAATGGAGTCATCCACATACCCTTTCAAGGAACGCATTATTTTCGGGGCATCCTGTATAATACAATATACAATTTATTTAGAGCGAATAAAAACATACTTACCCGCCACACCTGTCAAACAGCTTTCCTTCAATGAAATTAAACACATCACAGTACTCCTTTTCTCGACACGGCAGCGAATCAGGCACATACGAAACGTGCAGCCGACTCCTAGCTGTCATCAGCGGCGTAGAATCTCCCTTTACTTTCCCACTCCTGGCATGCATAGAAGGGGTGACGACACCCTCCCGTATTAATTTCAAACAATTTCTTGGTGTTTTAGGGGTTTGCTTAGTAGTACTAGGGGTTTGTTTAGCTGCACTTCTGGGCGTTCCCTTCGTAGTACTTCTTGGGGTTGGTTTTACTTTCTCGATCTCCGGTGTGGACGGTTTGGGGACATCGAGAACTTGGGAGATTTTCTTCCGGGACTTTGGTGTACTGAGGAGGAAGTCAGAGTCGTTATCACTACTGTTTGTGTATTTTTTGGGCTTCCTCTTGGATCTGGGAGTCTTCATAACTTGGCTAGAAAAATAATTCAATAAAAAAAGTGAGTGTGCAATTTTATCTATTTCTTTATTTAATAATAACATAGATAACCTAGTTCGCAAAAAAAACAAATATATCCTTATACGTAGCACTATTAATAAGGGTTAATATGGGCCATAAAAACTATGAAATTCATACCTTCCTTCGGTACTTTCATTGTCCGACGCCGTTTTGGTAGCAACACCATTGTCTTCATCCTGCTCTGCCTTTTTCTCCAAATCATCTTCATTGCCATCCACATCGAGTTTATTGATGTTTACTTTCAAAATGCGAGTTCTCATTGAGTCGTCGAGGTTTATTCTGAAAAATAAAGCAAAATGCGGTTTTCAAACATTCAGACAAGACAAGCACTTTTTTTGTTTCATACACATTGAAAAATTTTAATGTGAATATTTTAAGGATATTATTTAAAGGTACAAGTGTACTAAATGCATAATTTTTTCATCATTACTTTCATTCTTTTCACCATCTGGTTATCAGAAACACATTTTATTTTATTATTCAAATTAGCTCAAGGTACTTCTGTGCGATTTATTATGAAGAATAGACCTCCGAAATCGAAATTAGGTGCCTCCACCATATGTCATAATTGTGGGGCCATACTGGCCTCAAGGGGATTGTTAGCTCTAAAATAACCCGATTATAAAACTCAGCATCAACAAAACAAACATACAATTTTTAATCACAAAATAAATATATACAATAATAACTATACTTACAGCTATAACTATCCATACAAAGCTGCCATATTAAAAAAAAATAATAATCTTTATTTGTTTCAAATAGGACATCCTAATATACATACATTTTTTTAACTAATTTGGTTAACATTAGTGTTCATTATCTGAATATAAATAATGATAAGTGCTTCATCAAAGAATTTAACAAAAAAAAAAAATACATAAAAATATATTAAAAAAAAATGCACACACAGTACTTTACCCACGATACTTTATATGCTCTATTAGTTTCTTTTTAAATGTAGAAATATTTGTACTCTCTCAAGTCTTTAGGCAGTTTATTGTATTCATTCAATCCCTTATAGAATAAAGAGTTCATCGTATTGGAGAGATGAGTCCTAGGCAGGTGAAATTGTTGGGAAGTACTTGCTCTTGTTGGATAATTATGAACTTGATGTTTATATATACAAAATTCATCGAGGTAACATGGGAGCAAGTTGTGTGTCCATTTAAAAATGAAAATCATTGCTATTTCATAAAGGCGTTGAGAAATAGAGAGCCACTGTAAGGTACTCAGCATACCCGCAATATTTGTATATCTATTAGAATAGAATTTTTTTAGAATAGAATTTATTTTAATACCAGAGACAAATTACAATTTGTATAGTACAAGTCATAACTAATGCAAGAAGACTCCTATATGTGCTTTCAACTATTACAATAATACAAAGCAAAAAATGGAATTTGCAATTATTTGACTGTATTTTTGATTGTGCACTGGGGCAGCTTCTATTGAACGGGGTGGCGCATTTGCTTTTCTAAAACTGTAGGAAAACCCAGCAAAACCTACAGCACCATCATGAAATAAAATGCAGATTCCATATTTACTAACATTGAGATATACACTATATATATGGTGGAACTAATGTTATAACCAAATCTAACACTAAGGCTGGGCAAAAATTCTTTGGTTTAGGTCCTCAATTTTATATGGTTCAGAGTAGATTAAGTAACTGATGATTGATCTTCTAAAATTGGAGAGGTTTTTCATCTCTTTAATTTTGCTAGGAAGCATATTATAAAATTCTACACACTTATAAAAACTGCCTTTTTCAAGAAGACTGGTCTTATGTATAGGGAAGGTAAGATTATCTTTGTGCCTTGTATCATAAAAATGGGTAGGCAGTACACCATCGAAAAAATGCTTATTTTTGAAAACGAAGTTTACATATTCAGAAAAAAATATACCAGGTACAGTTAACAAATTTAAAGATTTGAATTGTCCTCTACAGGATTCACCTATTTTGAGATTTCCCAGAATTCTAATCATTCTTTTTTGAATTGTGAAGACTTCTTGACTGTGTGATCCACCCCAAAAAAGGATTCCGTATGACATAACCGAATAAAATTGACCAAAGTAGACTGTTCTGAGAGTTTCAGGATCTACAACCTTCTTCAATTCTTTGAGAGCGTAACAGATTCTACTAAGTCTACCACACAATTGTTTCACATGTTCTGACCAGCACATATTTTCATCAATGGTAATACCAAGAAAGTTTGTTTTGTTAGCATACGATATTTGAGTCTCATAAAGATTAATGGAATCAGGAAACGCTGAAGTATTTCTGCCATGTCGAAAAAGAATACAGTTAGTTTTAGATGTATTTAGAACTAGAGCATTGTTTTGAAACCAATTTGCAATATTATCTGTGGCACTATTAGTTTTTTCACACAATTGGTTATAGTCTTTTTCTACAATAAGCAAGTTGGTGTCATCGGCATATGAAGTTAAAGTTATAGTTGGGTCTCTCATAATATTTGAAATATCATTTACATACAGTATAAACAAAATCGGACCAAGTACGCTACCCTGTGGTACACCCATAGCAATTGTTTTCTCATCTGAGAAATATGACTTTGTATTATGCCTTACGCAAACTGTTTGCAGTCTGTTTGAAAGATAGGATGTAAACCAGTCATGTGCAACTCCGCGAATACCCATTTTATATAACTTACTCAGAAGAATTTCATGGTTCACACAGTCAAAAGCCTTCGACAGGTCTAGAAAAACACCATGAGCAATATAGCCATTGTCCAAATAATGAAGGATCCTCTCAATAAAAGTGAAAATGGCAGTTGTGGTAGATTTTCCCTTCTGGAATCCATGCTGTTTATTTGTAATCACTCTATTTGCACTCAAGAATGGTATGAATCTTCTGCACATGATAATTTCAAACAATTTAGAGAAAGATGAAAGTAAGCTAATTGGTCGATGATTTTCGACCGAAAGTGGATCGCCCTTATTTTTAAACAATGGTCTAACAATTGCAACCTTCAACTTTGTGGGAAAGATGCCTTGTCTAAAAGATTCATTTAGGATATAAGTTATAGGTTCCAAAATATATCTACTCATATTCTTCAATAGAACATTACTTATTTCATCATCTCCTGATGAGTACTTGTTTTTTAAATTATTTATCACTTCTAAAACTTCATCTTGGGTTATCTCTGATAGGTAAATTGTGTTGTAACATTCTTGCACAAGGTTAATGTCGAAATTATTTGCAGTATTATCACTAATGAGACGAGAGGCAGCGGTTAGAAAATAATCATTGAATATATTACTAGCAGCACCTGGTTCTGTTACCAACTCATCGTTAGTTTTTATTCCATTGAAAGAGTTATTCTTAATTTTTGACTTACCTAGTTCAGAATTCACAATTGACCATACTGTTTTAGACTTGTTATCGGATTGAACAATTTTTTCACCATAGAATTTTTTCTTTTCTGACAAAAGCAAGTTGGTAATATTTTTTAATTCTTATTTTTTCACCATAGTATTTTTTTAACATTTTCTGATATCCACTTTGGTTTTTTCATTGATTGTATGTGAACTTTCCTCAGAGGAAAAGCTTCATTTAAAAAACTTATGAGTTGAGAAATGAATCTATTGTACATATCATCCACTTTTTCTGCTTCATATACACTCAACCAGGTCTCATTTGATAATAGCTGAAACAACTTGCAACTTGCAATATGATTCTCATCCCACGGTTTTGTAGTTTCTGGAGTGCCCTTATTTTGTTTTGGTCAAATGAGTATAGTAGACTGGCACAATAATCGAAATGGGGTTGTATTATACAGTTGTAAAGTGTAATCTTGGAGATAATTGAAAGTTTGGTTGATATTCTGGAAAAAAAAAACATTTTTTTCGAAATTTTTTTGTAGATGAAATCAAAATGAGCTTGGAAGGATAAGCAATTATCCAGCATAAAACCTAAGTATTTAAATTCACTTAAAAACTCAATTTTCTGTTTCTGTTAATTGATGATACTTTATGACGGGTCGATAGAATCATATATTTTGTCTTAGCAATATTAAGTTTGAGTTTATTTTGGTTCAAGTATTCATACATATTTTTCAAGAAGATATTCATTTTCTCAATTGCTCTTTCCAGATTGTCCGATGTAATTGATATTAGTGTGTCGTCTGCAAAAAGATTGATGAAATCACAGCCATTGACTGTATCAATATCGTTGACATAAATCAAAAACAAAATTGGTCCAAGGACACTTCCCTGAGGTACTCCATATACCGTTTCACGATAAGATGAGATACACTCATTTATTTTGGTTACTTGCTTGCATTCTGATAAATAGTCTGTTAGCCATTGCAACACTGTTCCTCCAATACCAATAGCTTGTAGCTTTTTCAATAGTATTTGGCGATCAATTGTTTCGAAGGCCCGTTTCAGGTCAAGAAATACTGTAACAATATGCTGGCCATTATCAATAGATGCTTAGAGGTTACAACGACATTCTGTAACTCTTACTTCAACTATCCTACTTTTTTCTATATTGTGGCAACATATCATATCCAACTATTGAAATCAATCAATCAAATAACAACGTATAAAGCACTCATACCCAAAACATCAATAAATATTCCCAACTTCTTTCTATTTATGCTCGGGTTTTTTCATATGGGCTACACTAACTCCACATTCTCTACCTCTTTTTTCCCCCCAAGACATTTGAAACTTACCTAGACGTGCCCATAGCCAGATCATCTTCATCATATGAGATTCTTTCGACTCTTCTACCAACACTCCTTGGAGAACTTGTTTTATCATTTTCAACAAATCGAAGCGACTTTCTGGCTGAATTTCTCCTAGGACTTTCTGCACGAGGAGAATCTAAATAATCCACGAATCCCTTTGGTGTTGTAGTTTTCCTCTTCGAAGAAACTTCCACCTTGAATACATTACAATGAAATACATTCTCGGTGACAAAATATCGAAATGAAAGTAGCAAAAACAAAACATATTTTACTAAACACAAATATTTCAACAGTTTATAAATATTATCAATCAATCAATCAGATTTGTGCTTTATTCTCCAAGAATTCATTATCTTATTGACAAAGCTTTTGGAGTGGTAACATTAATTAAAAAAAGGTAAAATATAAAAATAAATAAGGAGAAAAAAAGATTAAAAATATACAATGAAACACAGTACAAACAATATTATGAAATAACAATGGGTTTAAAAATATCACAAAACACAAAAATCAGTAGGTATCCACTGTTTCCTTTAAACTATTGTAAATTAACATTGCTTTTATATATAACAATTAAACATAATGTATAACAAAAATGCTTATAATTTAAATACTCAATATTACTTAAAATCGAGTCCTAAAATTTTTCATTATAGTATTTCTGCAAGTCATAGTAAGCTTTTGACATGACAAACTCTATCACTGCTTTTCTGAATTTATTGAAAAAGTTGTTTTGGGTCATATTAATTATTGATAACTGTTTGTTTTGGATTTTAGTTGTGAAGGCCTATTAAGATTCATTCAACTGAAGTTTTATAATTTTTTAGTAAATGTGAGCGAACTGTAATGTGAACTCACATCTCACTTACATTATCTTTTATCTTACCTACCTAATTTTCATTGTTCCTACATTAACTTTTAACATCATTGTGAGCATTATCATTTATAGATGACTTTGTAGGTGTTTCTATATTTGACATTTTACATGTTTTTATATTTTTATCAATTATAATGAAGAAGGACATTAATTTTAATAGCTATTATAAGGAACTCAGCTTTTTAATCAATGTTAATGTTTTGTTCTTCCTTCTTTTTATGAAGATTTGTTTTTATTTATATATATTTACATGTACCATTCATATAAATGTTTTATAAGCTTTGTTAATAAGAATGATCTTCAAACAACAAAGTATATTTTGATTGGATCAAACAAACAATTTTTAAGATAAAATGGCAGATAAGTGTGAATATTTTCTGAAAGACAAACAATGGTCCCTTGCTTTAGCCTTACACAAGTATCTAATGGCCCTTTTCTGTATGACAAAGAGAGAGTGCAAGAGAAAAACATGTTTCTAGCAAATTCATTTGCGATTACCCTTTTTTTTTTAGTGAGGTGATATGGTCTTTGAATCTTCATTTATTATCAATGTGTATCCACAGGAATTTGGTATGTCGTTTTCCACTTGATGTGGACCAAGACGAGGTTTAATGATTCACACTTAAAGGTTAAAATATTTGTTTTCTTTATATCTTGGAATATGATAGATTTCAAATTGTCGACATTTTTTGCATGCCATAAAAGGGTGGTAGAGTCTGCAAATAATGTGTATTTTCTTGTGATAGACATGTTAAATAATTTAGGAATTACAAAAATAAAACAGTGCCTAGCACTGAACCGTGAGGTACTCCTGATCTGATATCAGAGTAGCATTTCATTGGTATCCGTTTTCTGTCAAGAAGATATGATTCAAACCAATTAAAGTCAACCCCTCTAAGCCCATGATGATATAATTTTTTTAATAGTACATTTTGATCCACACAATCGAATGCCTTCGACAAGTCACGAAAGACTGCCACGACCACCTCATCATCATTCAAACTCACATAAACTTTCTTGAGAATTGGTTGTGCTTTTTTTTCAATTCTTGGAATCCAAACTGATGCTGAGACAAAAGGTACTCCTGATCTGATATCAGAGTAGCATGAACTTTCATTGGTATCCGTTTTCTGCCAAGAAGATATGATTCAAACCAATTAAAGTCAACCCCTCTAAGCCCATGATGTTATAATTTTTTAATAGTACATTTTGATCCACACAATCGAATGCCTTCGACAAGTCACAAAAGACTGCCACGACCACCTCATCATCATTCAAACTCACATAAACTTTCTTGAGAAATTGGTTGTGCTTTTTTTTAATTCTTGGAATCCAAACTGATGCTGAGACAAAAATTTAGATTTTTTTTAAATACAGCATTATCTTTTTTACAAGTTTTTTTATAATCGTCAGTTTAAATCAGTTATTAATAATTAGATTAAGAAAAACTTAATACTAAAAAAAGTTGATATTAAACAAGTCTGTAATGTTGGCTATTATTTAATACAAATAAATTCTTAATATTTTATAGAAATTTCATTTATACAATTTTATGGTGTGAATTTTCTGAACATATTATGGATCATTTGTCCCCCTCAAAACGACATCAAGAAAAAATTAACTGGAATTTTTTAAAAATATATGGAAAAATAATGGAATCGCATGGAGATTCAAAATATTGGTGGGGGTCCTCTCTTGTTAATTGTTTTTATGGGAAAATATCGAACTGAGTTGTCGAAACATATAGACTTTGGCAGACTTTCTTCAATAATTTCTAACATTAAGGAAAACATCTTACTGGTTTGGTGCTGCCCTTATTAACTATTTCTGTGTTTTATATTGTGTTTAAATATCAGCTGTTTTACCATTTTCCTCAGCAGCACACAAAAAGTAAAATTGAAAATTTGTCATAAACATATAAATTCATATAGCTTTCATATGTGGATGATGTAACAATGTTAATCAAAAAAGAAATGTGCATAAATTACCTCTTTTGTGCTGTTTCTTCTTGTACTCCTAGTCAAAGTTCTTGGAGTATTTTTCCACAACTTAGTTTTGCTGGGAGAAAATTCCTCGTCTTCAGAAGTGCTCGACTTCTTTGAACGTAGCCTTTTGATTGGCGTGATTTTTTTCGGTGAAACATAATCAGTATAAGACTGTCTGGCTACATTTCTTCGGGATTTTCTAACTTGTGGGGAACTGTTTTCTTCATTCCCGTTTTCTTTACTAACACTTTTATCCGATATTCTGAGTCTCACAACCAAGGGTTTATCATCTTCGTCATCAGTTATGTTCACTATGGAATAATTCAAAATGGAATTGTTTTTGTCTTGAGGGGAATCTCCTCCAAAGGATTTATTGAGATTCCTTTTCACAGAATTCCTCCTTGGAGTGGATACTACATCACTTTTATTTGCATTAGCAGGTTTTAATTCTTTTATATTACCGGTAGGGGTATTTTCAGACCCCATGTTGTGTTTTTTTGCTCTGCATAATCTTGTAGTGGGACTATTGAGAGATTTTTCTGTCAGAATTGTTTGTTCACTCAATATCGGGTGAAGTTTGTTCGATAACAGTGAATAACGAATAATAAAATTTGTCTTTGCATCTAATTTGTTTTGGAGGAGATATTCACCGGGATCTTCATCCTCCATGAGCAGATTCATCTTACATCTTCCAATGATCTGATGCAAATCTATAAAGCACTCCTTTGATGCATCCTCCACCACCTAAAGCACAATATGTTAATATACTTAAGAAGGTAAAAATGCAGTTTAGGGAGAATTCGCGTATAACCAAAATTTTTGACTAAATTTAATGTTAGATTATCCAATAGGGATTCAGCGCCGAAGTCAGTTTTTTTCTAATTATTGAACTGACACATCTGAGGGATGTATAACTTTTTTTATTCCTTCCCGCTTCACGATTTGACATACTTGCATCTAGCGAATGATTGTCACTATTGTGCTTCAACAATAATTCGGAAATAACGAGAAAAGTCACCACTAACAAAGTGCGGAGCGAAGCATTACTCCATAAGGTTGGCTTGCATTGAACTTCAACAGCAAGGTTAGCCAAGTTAGGTTACATTGTGTTTCCGAAAATAGCGCTGAAAAATTAAGCCTTTTGTACTTCTGGAAGCTGGCATCTCGGAAAGTATTTTTTGACATTGGATTTGTGTTCTGAAGGTGAAAATACAATAGTTTCACCAAACGGCATGCCCCAAATCGTGAGAGTCTAATTACGGGACATTTCCCGTCGAGAAAATAAAGGATTGGAAAGATGACCAACCGCCGGATTTTTTTGGGGTTAAAAAGGCTTGTTTATTTACAAAAAACTGCATTTTACAAAATCTGTGGATTCTCCCTAATAAACTGCATTTTTGTCCCTTATAAATCGTTTATATTAAATTTATTACCTCACTTGTCTCATCCAAATCATAGCCACTCCTTTTCAAATGAGTTTTCAAATTCCTTGCGAAAATATACCTTCTTACGACAGCAACTATGGTCTCTTTAAATGTGAGGAACATGCATCGCAACCTCGCTACTTCATAATCATCTGCAGTTTTGATGAGAACAAAATCACCAGTGCAAAAATGGTCTTCACCAATTGAAACCTCACTGAAATAGAATGGAATGATTATCATAACGCCTTTAGCAATTAATAGGTATATTACCTGAAGCAAATATTAACAGGTTCGTCGAAATGGTGATTATCACAGTTGGAGGAAGCAGACACTAAGCTTATTTCACGTGTATTATCTACTGAGTGCATTTTCTTTTTGAAAACAATGCAAAGTCTGCAATCAAATAAAAACAATCACAAAAATGTTACACGAAATTTAACTGACTCAACACAAAAATCAACAATAAAAAAATTGTAAAGAAAACACAAACACATGTCCCAATTAGCTTGTCAAAAATTGGCGCGAACAAGTAACATAATTTTTGGGCATATGTGCCTTAGACCTTAGAGAGACAGAGAGTATACATAATCTTCTTCTCATTACGTTAGAGTTGATTAAACACCGCAACGAAGACGCCACCTATTAGCAAGATGGTACCATTAAATTATTTGTAAAAAGTTCTATTGAATTTGTTTCTTTCTATTATACACCCTTTATTAGCTTCACCGGTATGTAAGTATAAATGTATAAAACGGATCAATACAACAATCATAGCTGGTATTCTCACCAAGATGCGCAGATTCACCAATACGCAGCATTCACATAATTTCGTAAAAACTTCCATCCCATCTAGATGAATCAATCCGAGGAGTTTTTCTGCTGTAGTATTTTGTCTTTTGTAGCAATATGGACTAAAAAGTTAAAAATAATAAGAATAAAGACATTTACCAAAAAATGTCCTCTTATGTAAAAAAGTGTGTGGTGCACTCCACTTACTTTTCATAATGATATTAAAATAACTGATATCAAGCACCTCAGGCTGTACCTCAGAAAACAGTTGGCTATATAAGCTCCAACATGAAAAACTACCATTTGAACTATATCGGAGTCCACCAATAACAAATTCATATTTTGAAGGGAACCATAAGACATCATATCGAAATGTTATGGTCATCTCAAAAATTTTAATCTAATATTTCGGTATTTCGTGTTTGGACTTACAGCGTACTTTTTTCTGATTGATCACTGGATGACACAGGATAAGTTCTCAGTGAGCCATTCTTGAGAATAGGAAACACGCATATGCTCCTTTTCTGAAATATTTTGATTAGCACATAAAGATTACCAACTAGAAAGCTCAGCAACAAACTAAGTAATTGAAAATATGTTCAATGTTCTTCATAATTCGAATTTGAAAATGACAATTTTTTCATCACATTCAAATACGTACACCTAGCGCCTCTGATGGACGTATGCATCGTTACTTCACACAGTTCAAACTTTTACCACTAGTTGCTTCGAACTAAAATTTCATCTGTTTTCGTTTTTATGTTGTATACATTATCAAAGTATTTTCAGTTGTTACTGAAACATCGTGTGGTTGAATTTATGATGTTTGGGTTGTAAGAAATAGTATTGTGTCTCATAATATTCCTGGAACAACCACCATTAGCGCTAGTGTTTGGGGGAAGTTATTCAAGTGAAGGTAAAATCGAGTTTGAATTGAGGAGCACCTTTGAATTTAAAAAATTCGACAGAATTTTGGGATATGAGAAATGTATTTCACAAAACGTAATTTTTGAGGACCAAAGGAAAAATAAAATCATGCGTATTCCCTATTCTCATTCTGTCATTAAGTGACCAATCAGAAAACAGTACTGTCTAAGCACAAAGTCATCGTGTGAACTCGGCATAACAGGGTTTTTATGAAAAGTGAAAATACAAATTTAGAGGTTAGAATATCCTGAAAATGATGGATGTGGATCAACTCGATTCTGTTTCCGAGAGTACAGCAACTTCCATAGATGAAAATACCGAGAATTTTTGCGAAAATCCCACTCGCGACACCTTGGCTGAAGGGTTGATGGGTCTAATAAAACCTACTGTAGACCAATTGGACGAGAGAGTACGTTCCACCAGGTTAGGAAATATTTAAAATTGTTTTGGCAATTTTGACGAATTGTTTTTCTCCAGAATATCGCAGCTGGAACTGAAACAGTGCATCGAAAGCCTCAACGAAGAATTGAAAAACATCTCTGAGTCCCAAAAAACCACCATAGATTTCGACATTTACGTGAAAAAATTGATAAACGCTAAGCAGAGGGTTACAGTTGTATCGAATATCCTTCAAAACGCTCAGGAAAGGCTAAATAAAATCCATATGTCTATTGATAAAGAAATCGTGAAAAGGAAAGTAGTTCTGGACAACGTTGAAGAGCCAAAGCCAAGTACTTCAAGTTAAACGTCCCAAAATGACTTTAAAAACACCAAATTACAACTTGCAGCTATTTCCAGAAGTATATGAACCCAGTGAGGATACATTTTTACTTATTGATGCTCTCGAAGCCGACATACCATATCTTCTCGATTTAAAACCTAACTCAGCTGTTGAAATCGGGTCTGGAAGTGGAGTTGTTATAACGGCCCTGTCACAGATTTTTCATACGTCTTGTATGTACTTCGCAACTGATATAAACCCACAATGTACTTTGGCTACAAAGTACACCAGCGGTTTGAATAGTGCGAATGTTGAAGTTGTGGGCATGGATTTGTTGAGCAATTTTCGTACAAATATTTTTGACGTAATAATTTTCAATCCTCCTTACGTTGTTACCGAGTCAGAGGAATTATGTGGCAATGGGTTGAATTGCGCCTGGGCTGGGGGTAACCAAGGTCGTTTGATTATCGACAGACTACTGAGTAGTTTACCAAACTTATTATCCGAAAGCGGTGTTTGTTACATGGTATTGTTGAAAGAAAATGAACCGGAGGAGATTGTAGAAATTTTGGGAAAGAACACACTCAAGAGTAAAATGGTTCTTCAAAGGAAAATTCCAGGTGAACATTTGTATGTTTACAAATTCTTCAGATGAGAGTGGTATTCTATCAATATAAGCAAACATTCCGGAATTCTTTTTGAAATCTTTGAATGTGGTTCTGGTTGCCTTTTGATAATAGTTTAATGTCAAATTTTCTAGATCGAGCAGAGAATCTAATATGAATAGCCTTATAATTGTTCTCATTTTTGTAATTTGAGGGTAAAACATATGCCTAGTGAATATGTTTCTATAAACATTCAGATTGGTTTTGAAAATGGCAATATTCACATAGATGATTGTACACATTTTCCTCAATCCATGACCTATGCTGCTTATATTTCTTATGTATTTCCACAAATCATATAATGGCCTCATTTTGGGGAAAAATAATAATAGCAGCCACTATATACCTATTAATATATCTTGAAATGTGCAGGTTGGGCAACTTATTAAGTTTTGTAATATATCATAGTGAAAGAGATGCAGTGAATTGAATTTATCTTGCACGCTTGTATTTGAAACAAAAACCATTTTTTTACATATATATTCTGCAACCTAAAATATGTATAAATATTGATGTACATATTTCCAAAAGCTCATGTAGTTTTATATTGAATAAACAAGTATAAAAATCGAATGTTGCTTGAAATAACATCAAAAGATCCAAATTTTTGTACCATCAGCCCAAATTGGAAATTAAAATAAATAATAGTTTAAAAACTAAAGAACACGCTTTGATAGAAAACTAAACTAAAAAGTAGAAAATAATTTTAAATGAGTTTGAAATAAGAATACAGTGATTAACAACAAATTTATTTCATCGTAAAAAAGCGTGGGGTGCTTAATGTCAATTGTTGTTGATATTTCATGGACAGATATTGGTAAAAGTAGAATCATTATGAAAATATCTTAAAAAGCACCCCACGCTTTTTTACGATTAAATAAATTTGTTGTTAATCACTGTATTCTTATTTCAAACACATTTAAAATTATTTTCTACTTTTTAGTTTAGTTTTATATTAAAGCGTGTTCTTTAGTTTTTAAACTATTATTTATTTTCAACTCTTTAGTTTTGTTTTCTATTAAAGCGTGTTTTTTAGTTTTTCAAACTATTATTATTAATTTTTTGTTACTATTATTCTCCAATTTTGAATAGAATCGGTCCATAATCACAAAACTCGTCCGCCATTTTGGAGCCGCCATCTTGAATCCTTCAATTTTGAAATTAAAAATTTGGACCCCAAAAACCCCCTACCAATTTTGAATAAATCGGACCATAATACAAAACTCCGGCCATTTTGGAGCCGCCATTTCGAATCCTTCAATTTTGCCAAAATAATCATAATCTCCGACCCCAAAAACCCCCACATACCAATTTTGAATAGAATCAGACCATAATCACAAAACTCGTCCACCATTTTGGAGCCGCCATTTAAAATTTTTCAATTTTGACAAAAGAATCATAATCTCTGACCACGAAAACCCTTGTAACTTCAAAAAATTTAATTTTATTCTAATCTTTGGAAAAAAAAAAAAAAAATACTATCATTTGAACTATTTTTCAAAAAAATTTGCCAGTGAACAGAGCAAAGAGATTTGCCTATAGTTATCGACATCAGAATGATCTCCTTTTTTGAAAAAATGTATTACTAATGCCTTTTTGAATTCCTCGGGAAAGTATCCTTGCAGAAAAGCCTGATTAAATAGATAAGTCAGCGGGGTAATCATTACATCAATTACTTTTTTTATTGTTATTATTTACAACTCATCCAATCCGGTAAGACTTTTTATTTTTTAATATTTTTAGTGTGTTTAGCACCTCCAATTCAGTAATAGGATCATTTTGGAAGGGATGAATTATATTGTGATTCCTTGATAATATACAAGGCAGTGAGATGTTTTGCCCAAAATTATTTTCAATTGCTAGTTTGGCAGCATTTGAGAAATTGTAAGCAAACAATTCTGCTATTTCGTTCAAGTCTGTGATTTCTTGATCATTTTTTAATATGCTGATATTTTAGATGATCTACTTTTCCTTCCTAATTCATTATTGATAATATTCCACGTTATCTTATTGTCTGCATTTAGGATTTTGTTGTTGAAACAATTGATTTTAGCCTCTTTAATGTTTTTTTTATGTTCTTTTAAACTGTTTTGATATATAGTTATCCTTCCGTCGTTTGCATCATCAGTAGTAGTAGTAGTAGTAGTAGTAGTAATTTTATTTAGCCTTTCGCTATACATTCCAACAATACATATATAATATGTCACTACACAATTATAATATTACATTAATATGTTCACTTCTGATAAAATCCTTGACATGATTCTTAAACATATTCAGTGGACTCATCTTCAGTTCGTTTCCTAGTTTATTATATTCCACCACACCTTTGTAGAATACTGAACGCTGTGTCTGTGTTTTCTTTGCTTGCTTCACAACAAAATTATCTTTACCTCTAGTATCATAGTCATGAACAGTTTTGAATTTTACTAATATATTTTTTTAATATTGAGGACATGTGTTTATGTTGATCTTGTGGATGAATACCATAACATTGTACTTTATGAATGATTTGACATCCAACCAGTTCAGGGTGTGTAACATAGATTGAACCGAAGTTCTATAATCACACCGTAATATAACTCTAATGGCTCTATTTTGCATTTTCTGCAACTCTCTATTTCACTCTGACTTGCCATGTATACAATTGTGGGGCAATAATTGAAATGAGGTAGAATAATTGTGTTATAAATCAACTTCCTAGAATACAATGTCAAATATTTACTCACCCTACGCAAAACACCAATTTTTTTAGCTATTTTACCACAAGTATAATCTATGTGTTTATCGAACTTCAGTTTACAATCAACTATTACCCCCAGATATTTAATTTCATCCACAAGTTCAATTTCTTCATTATAAATTTCAAAATTCAAATTGTTTTCTTCGAATTGTGTGCGGACATTGCCGTTTGCTATCAGCATTGCTTTCGTTTTTTGACATTCAATTTCAATTTATTTACCTCTAACCAATCCTTCAAATTCTCTAAATCCTCATTCATATTATTTACAAGAGTGTCCAGTTGTTTTCCTTCCATATAAATAATTGTATCATCAGCAAACAAATGATATTTAGAATTTTGAAATATATGCTGAATGTCATTTATATATAATATAAATAATAATGGTCCCAGTATGCTACCTTGTGGTACTCCCAAGTTAATACCTAATTCATTTGACTCTGTATCTCCTATTTTAACTTTTTGTCTTCTATTATTCAGATAGTCTTTTATCCATTTATATACATTGCCAGTAATACCATATGCCTCTAATTTGCCAAGTAATTTTATTCTGTCAATAGTTTCAAATGCTCTTTTCAGGTCTACAAATATAACTCCTATTATTTTACTCGCATCTTTCCTTCGCTTCCATTCATTTAAAACATATTGTAGTGCTGTTTCACAACTATATTCCTCCCTGAATCCTGACTGATATTCACTTAGTATTTTATTTTTAATTATGTATTGTTTAAGTTGAACATATACAGCTTTTTCAAGGATTTTTCAATAGCGGTAAAGTATTTATTGGTCGATATCTTCAGCATTACTGCTGTTTGCAATTTTTTAATAGGAATTATATTTGAGACTTTGAGTTTGTCAGGAAAAATTCCCTGTTCTAATGAACTATTAATCAGATTTAGTAAAGGATCTGCTATGTTTGTAAAATGATTTTGAACACAAATGCCCCAATTTCATCGGACTATTTTTATTCGATAATGTATTGACGATTGTTTCCAATTCGATTTTGGTTAATAGTTTGAATTCAGTAAATTTATTATTGTTGTTATTATTAGACAAATTGAAATTGGTTACATTATTTGGAATGCTACCTACAATATCTTGTGTACTTTTAATATAATATTCATTCAGTCTTTCTACCATAAGCAACTTGTCACTAACAACTTCATCCCCGAATTTTTATTTTGTTAAATTATCTTTAGTTTTGGATGATATAATGCTTTTAATGTTTTCCACATTTCTTAGAATCACCCTTACACATGTCAACTTTCTGGTTATAATAAGCATTTTTTCTATTCTTAGTATACTCACAACTCTATTCCTTTTATCTTTATAATATTCCCAGTCAACCAGATCTCTAGTGAATTTAAATCTTCTAAAACTTATGTCTCTATCTTGAATTGCTTGACGAATATTATCATTGAACCATTCTTTTTTGCACCCCCCTACTGTGATTTCCTTTTTAGGCATAAATTCATTTATTATATTTTGCAGTTGGTTAGTTAGATTGTTACATCTAACATTCACGTCTTTTTCTCTATAATTGTATTCCACTTTCAATAACCTATCATTAAATTCTGAAATGTTTGTTAGTCTGCTTCTAATGGTAACTTTTTTTAAAGTGCAATTATCTTGGATGTTTATTTGAATAACTCTATGATTGGAGAAAGTGCATTCATCTAGTACAGAAGTATATATATCAGGCAAATTTGTGAAAACTAAATCGATCATACTGCTTCCATTCCTCCAAAAGTGTGTATTTGTTTTGACAATTTGCCCTAAGCCATTATCTTTAGTACATTGTTTCAATCTCCTGCTGTGACTATTTTCTGCATTCCAGTCTATATTGAAATCCCCTAGCATTATAAAATTACAATTACATAGATTCAATGTTAAATATTCCTCAAGCAGTTCACCTAAGTAATCTAAAAAAACAATATGTGATTCATTTGGTGAATGATAAATTCCCATTAGTGTGTAACTATTATTAGCAATCTTGACTTGAACCATGAAACACCACATATTCTTTTAAATTAAAAACCAATATTATAAAATTACCCCTCCTGTGTGTCTGCTTTGTGAATCGAGCCTTAATAACATATAGTTCTCAATAAACAACTCATTATTTTCTATATCATCAGTTACTGAGTCTCAGTTAGGCATACAACAGCAGGTCTATTTTACCAATATAATATTTTATTTCATCATAGTGACACACTAGGCTTTGACTATTCATTAAGAATATGTCTGAACTCAAATATTTTAATTGTTATTGCCTACTATCCCCAGTTACATCTTCTTCTCTTTTTTATCCTTCTATTCATGATAGTCTGTTCTTTCTTGAACTTCATTTACTATTCTTCTATAGGCTGCACATTCTCTGTTGTATGCTGGATGATCATAATTTATATTGGGAATCTTTAATATCTCTGATGCATATTTACAATTTACACAAGTATGTTGATTTGCAGTACAGACATCTGATTTATGTTTTCCTGAACATTTTGGACATATATCACATGTATTTTTGCAATACTTAGCTTGATGTCCAAATCTCCAACATTTAAAGCACTGCATGATGTTCCAGTAGTCGCGATAATAACAAGTTTTCCAACCCAGGTTCAATACTTCTTTTCTTGACAATAGCATATGTCTCTGGATCTAACTGCATTATAACATTGATCATCCCTTTTCTGTTTTAAATATATTTACTATCTTCAGCTCCCTTTTTTCTATCTCTGTTGTAATACAGTTTTGTATTACCATTTTTCTATCAACTCATCTTTATTTTCAGATAGCTTCTGACCAACGCTGAACACTTCTATTCGTGGATTTTTCTTTTCTGGTACTTTAACTTCATAATCTGTTCCTATTTGTTTTGAACATTTTCACAAATTGTTTTATTTCTTCCTGGTTACTACATTTTATGGCTACACCTCCTTGTCTTACATTTTTTACTTTGGATACTGTTGCCCCTAAAGTGCAGGGATTTACTGCCTCTTCCAACTTTCTCCTTGTAAGAATGCTTGTTTGCTCTGTATTTTTGGGCTTTATCAATATAACTTCTTCCTTTTTATTACTTTTGAGTACCTCATTATATCCCATTTTTGCTCCAGACATTGGATCTTTGACTATCACATCTTCAATATCTTTCTTCAAAAGTTTGATAATTTCATTTTTGTCTTCAATAATTTGCTCCTTACATGTTACTAATTCTTTATACAAATCAAAAGAATCTCCTTTGATGCATTTGGGACAATAAAATTTTAGGGTTCTACCAGAGACTAACTGCAAAACTTTAACCTCTGATGCAGTCAATCCTCCACATCCCTTACAAATACAATTGTTGCACCCATCACAGCTGAAGACATCTTTAGTTTTGACATCCTTGCAAATAAAACATGCCATTTTGCTAATCATTCCCCGAGTCCGCCCTGTCTTCTTTATCACCAGGCTCTTTTGTGTTTGGTTGTTTTTAAACAATTCTTTCAATGTATTGTCAACAAAAAAGGACTGTTCCTTTTAAGTTAATCATATAATTTTGTTGATTATTCTTTAACAAATTATTGTTTTCTTGTGATTTTATAACCACTGAATAGACTGATTTATTATGAAGACAGTCATATAAAATAATTTCAATTTTTCACTATACAACCACTGTTTTATCACAATACTTGAGAGGAACGATTTTCGGTCCACTTTACATGGATACTTCTTCAGTAGCTTTGATACTTCTAAACATTTCTCTCAACTTTTCACCTTTCTGGATAATATCGTTTGTAACCCAGGATTTAGAATGATTTTGGGACAACTTTATTGAGAATTAAAAAATACAAAAGCAAAGTTTTAAATATAAAATAATATCAAGATGAAAATCTTGATTGAAGCCCGGGACTCGGAGTGATGGCGCATTTTGCTGTTTCATTTGGAGGAAAACCCGGAAAAACCCACAACACCATCAGAAATCAGATCAACTTTCTCATAGAATGATTTTTAATAGTGGTACATTGGTTCGTTGTTATGACCATAGGCGTGAATGTTATTTGGATTCATTTTTACCGCACGATAGCACAAATCAAACTAACATACACGCCGCTGTCTGCAGCGGAGTGGTCGTTAACCATATGAAATCGGTGTTGTGCGCATCTAACCTTCTCGCTTGATTAAAAGAAAACTAGTGTACCTGAGATATTGAATGAACATTGTGGAGTAGCTACCATATTTGAATACACTCTGCATAAAGGAGGAGTTTGAAAGGACAGAGAATAAAACATTCTGAAAAAACTTTTTCATATGTGTATTATATTAGGTAATTATCTAGTAGTGAGAATTTAATATTCTTTCTATGAAAAATTACGGGATTTGCTCTGGTTTTCAGCACTGTACATCCACTCCATTTGCAATAGCATGGAATCCGTGTTGCAACATTCAAAACCGCAAACGGTTTCCGTTGCGTCATTGCCTATGCACACCATCACGGGCTTTCTGCCCAACAAGTTTCTCAAATGAACGTTACCATATTTCACCATGGTAACATGCTTGGGAAATTTCAAGTAACCAAAATTTTTAAGATGTGATTATTCTTTGATTTTAGAATTTAATTTGGTTTCTTTAAATCCCTCTATCATTTGTCCCTCTTGTGAATTTTCTCATGCCTGATAAAAGTGGTCCTGTCAGTGAACGATTTCGAGCAGAACTGGCAAAGGAACGGTTTTTCACCTGTGTGAATTCTCTCATGCTTGACGGTCGAAGATCTATCTGAAAAATATTTCGAGCAAAATTTGCAACTGAAAGGTTTTTCGCCTGTATGAGTTCTTTCGTGCAGTATGAAACTTGATCTATAAGCGAACGTTTTCGAGCAGCACTTGCACTTATACGGCCTTTCGCCTGTGTGGGTTCTCCCGTGTAACTTGAGGTTGGATTGATGACTGAAAGATTTGGGGCACAGCAGGCAATGGAACGGTTTCTCCCCTTTTCGTTTGTCTTTGGTGTGGGTTTTTTCGTGACCCTTTAAATTCGCACTCTGAGTGAAAGCTTTCGAACAGAACCTGCATTGAAAGGGTTTCTCGCCTGTATGGATTCTCTCGAAAAAAGTAGAATTGTCGGTGAAGAATTTCGAGCAGAATTGGCACTGAAAAGGTTTTTCTCCTCTGTGTATTCTTTCGTGGATTGCCAGGGTATCTTTTCGAGCAAATGTTTTCATACAAACTTTGCACTGAAAAGTCACTTTGGTTTTGGTTACACTCTTCTCTTTGGGAGTATTCACTTCGACAGGATTTTTATCATTTTTCCCGAAGTGCGGCAAAGGGTATTTCCCGTGACTTGAACTTGAAGACTCTCTCTTAACAATAGTAATTCCTTTTTCTGCTGTTACTGTCTTTTGTTTTTCTTGTTTGATTCTATGGTCATTCGGTGGATCTTTTTCTGAAAATAATAAACAGAACAGTTAGCTGAGATTACGATATACAGCGGGACCCAGTGGTGCGTGCAAGCTCCATAACATTTTTCTATCCAAGCTATCGACTTGATTTTATTTATACAAGTCCGACAATGAGGCATATATTAAAAATATTTATATCTATATACAGTATATCTTCATTCAAATGTACACCATTATCAGAAGAAAATGAAAAACATTACCTATTTTAGCTCCAAGTGGAGGGCATGGTTTTCCTTCTCTAGAATTATCACTATGTCTTTTTGTATCATCTCCTTGGGTCAACATGTCGTCCTCTTGTACAGACTCATCATCTTGTATAGACCTATCATCATCTTGAGTTGACGCATCATCTTGTATTGACTTATCATCAAGTGTCGACTTGTCATCTTGGGTCGACTTATCATCTTGGGGTAACTTATCATTTTGTGTCGACTTGGCACGGCCTTGTGTCAATTTATCAATCCCTATAACTGGTCTTGCATCTGCTTCTGCAGATTTTTCACCTGCAGGGTTCAATTCAGGTTTGTTTTCGGTTCTCTTGCGGCAGAGAGCAGAAAGAAGAGTTCTGGAATAAATATGAATATTCAATCTGAGCAATACACATCCTATAGAAATCGATAAGATTCCCACAACGTTACCGTTTTATGAGTTCCATTATATTTGGTATGCCGTTTTCATATGCACTTTTGTTTACTTCACAACAGTCCAAAAAATATCCATCCATATTTTTTAAACGAATTCCATGGACTACATGAAAACATTTCGAACAAATGAAGACTGCAACCACCTTGCCACAACATTTTATTTCAGTTTGACTTTTTGGGGAACTATTTTCAGTTGATGAAACCATATTTTCAGTCATTGTGATGAAATCGGAACGGGCCACTTCGCGCAAATGTATGAAATTTTGTGGTCAATCGAATATAGAACAAATAGTAGGAATTCAAAAACGAAAATATTCCTAAGATCCCAATCAAGACAAGTATTTGTATTTCAATTTCAATACCCACACAAGAATCAATCAGTGGAGATGTCATATATTCTTCTTCTGCATCTTTATGACGTTTGACCAATCAGGTACAATTCGCCAGCGCTCTCTCTATTACATAATCGAGACATCGTCACAGAGTTAGTTACACAGAGGAGAAGGCTAGACAAGACAAACAAAATTAAAGAGAGATGGAGTCATGTCTCAAGTTAAATGCCCTGGGACAACTGTCGGTATAATGATGCCCTCCTTTACCTACATCAAGGTAATTGTACTGAAGGGGTTACGGCAATACCTCCATTTTGACGTTTGTTATGACACAGAATTGCCAACTTCAGAAAATTAATCAGGAAATTCAAATAACGAATGATGATTCGACTCCGAACCACGGCGAAGGACTGATGGCGTTCTTAGGTTAGGAGTCAAGTAAATGTGGAATGTGTTTGTCCGGCCGTTTATAACGTGCATCGCAAAAATAATATTGTGAAGTTTAATAAAAGTTATGTGTATAAATTAGACCATTTCTTCTCTAGGCCGTTACCCAGGCTGGATGATAACAGATTTATCGGCAGAAGGGGTACATGTTGTTTGATTTAAAAAAATGTCAATCCCTTATTCTCTACGCCGGTAACGAGGCCGGATGAGAACGAATTCTTCGGAATGAGGGAATTTTGCATAATTTCAAATATTGATACATAGTACAAATTGTATATAAATATAACTGATGCAGCATCGTTAAGAGCGAGACTCATGCATCCATCCGACGAAGCCCCAAAGTCACGTAACTGAGGTTTACTATTAGGGGGAGAGCTGGATAATAGCGCCGTAGGGAAGCTATATCCAAAAGCCATGTAGAGAGAGATGAGTAAATTATATTATTCTACATAAAACTCAAGCATTCAACACTATATACGATTTCGAAAGCGAGTTATCAAATAATTTTTCATTTTTCATAATATTTTACGAACTTATCAGTTTTGTTGACAGTATTTTCCTAATTCCAAATAATCTCGAGTTAAAGGTTCGAGCTCAATACGAAATAGACTGAGCTTCCTATCTGTGGGTATAATCTGTGCTTTTGTTCCTAGTTTTAGGGCCGGTATTATAAACATGTTTTGAACTCAGAGTAATAATAAATATAGAGGCGCCCTCGCTATTCAAAAACAAAGGATTTGTAGACAACCATAATATCTATCTCACTCACTATAGAGTATGGGCAAAGGGGATCGAGGGGATTGTTTACCAAATCCTCTGGGCAGGGGCGTGCGGAAACTAAATAAAAAGGTGTCATGGAGTTAGGAAAATATGATTTATTTATTATGCCATTGATTGTATTGAAGAACAATTTTTTTTTCGCGATATAAACAAATGAAATAACTTTATACATACTTGAGGAACCAATCTAACTAAATATATATTATATAAAGTTGAAATAACAAATGTAATTTTTATTGGTGAAATACCAAGGAGTGTGTCTACAAATAGAAAACTTTTTCAAAAATATTATTTCAGGATTCCATAACATAAAAAGGATGTAAATTACTGTAAATAATGAAAAGTTGTATTATAAATTATTTTGCAGTAATAATTTCAGCTTTACTATGATGTCATGCCTTTTTTAATTTTTCAGTCCAAATTGATTTCTGTCGATAGAAGTCAACAGAGACTAATCTAAACATCAATTGGGCAATTATGAGAATCAGTGTTTCTCTCTTTTAGTCTGCGGAAAAGCACTCATTTACCTACATCTGCCCCCTCTGTTTTTCAAATGCTTATTACACCCATATGAATGATTTTCCTGAAGAACAAGCTAGTAAGCGGTACAGAACTCATATAGATCTACATTATGTAGAAAATGCATTTTTTGGACCAGTAATAAAGCGGCGAGCTGTCATCTCTCCGGCTTTATTTTTTTGAATGATTTTCCTGAAGAACAAGCTAGTAAGCGGAGAAACTTAATGTATTCAGATTTTGATATCATATGGCTCAAGTATTCTTCAGGCCCCTTGCTATGTTATTTTCAGTTGTTATATAACAAGAGAATGAGAGTAAATTGAAAATAATTCGACATATTTTCGAAAACTTGTTGGGCAATAGACATGAGAGCCCAACGGGCTCAAGTGGCTATCGCCAAATGGCAACAAGTTTGAGAAAGAAATCTGGACAGTTATTTTCTACTTTATCGAACTCTCGTGTGGTATTCTATAGATTATTTTTTGATGTTACGATCATAAACACATTTCCTCGCCCAATGATACAATGTACTTAACCGGTTTTGATTCATTCATCAAATTAAAAATATACGTTGTCAGACAATAAAAACAAAATACCTCAAATTATTCCCGCGGCAATTTTCTAGGTATAATAATGCGTTAATTGGCAAAACGTACATGAATGATTTGAATGTTTCCATTGGTTTCTAGAAATGTCAAAAAATAATCAGGAGACTTAGCAACTGTAACTTGCATTTGAATGAATTGAAGTTTGTCTATTGCTTGTCCATCTTAAGCAAAATTATTTCATTTCAATAACTACAATGAATACCAAATATATATATATATATATATATATATATATCAATTCTTCATTTAATACAAGACTTATATAAAACATGGATATATTACATAAATAAATCCGTTATATAAGTAAAAAAATATATACATAGAAAATACATTAGTCATAAACAGTAACTAACACAATACATCGGCAAATAAATACAAATGTAACAGAAAGAGAATCCTAGAGGTTTGCATTTATACAACCAAAGTATTACATATTATGCATATATCTTCATCACAGACGTTATCAAAAAAAAGCTATTCAGTTTGAATTCATTAATAGCAAGGAATTGATAGTATAAAAAGTAAAAGTAATTTTCAATATGATGATTTAATATATATATATATATATATATATATATATATATATATATATATATATATATATATTCTCAATTCTTGCTATTAATGAATTCAAACTATGTAATACTTCGGTTGTATATATATATATATATATATATATATACAACCGAAGTATTACATATTATACATATATCTTTATCACAGGTTATCAAAAACAATCCATTCAGTTTGAATTCGCTAATAGCAAGAATTGAGAATATAAAAAGTAAAAGTAATTTTCAAGATAGGGGGATATGATTTAATATATATATATATATATATATATATATAGAGAGAGAGAATACCGCACAGATTATAGGTGTCCCTATCTATAATCTGATGGGTATCATTTGGGATAATTAACCTGGCCTTGGTCCAAAAAAATTGATATCTTAATATTTTCAGATATTTCACAAATACTTATGTAGGTGGCCAGGTTATTGTTGTATATATAGGCTTAATGAAGGGGTTCGAACAGATAAACCGTGATTTAATCGTTATGTTTGAACCTCTGTTAACAAGGAGAAACTTTTATATACCAATAAGACTCTGACTCAGAAACATCTTATATGAATGTGCAATATCTTGATTTGTGATACGACCATCAAAGGAAAAAACAAATGTCAGGGTTTACAAAAGTAATTTGTTATACTTTGATTTTAGGTACATTATTTAGTTCCCATACTAAAATTATATTAAGAACCATTAAAATGTTATTTACATACAATGATATGAAATATACATACAATGATTACAAAAAATTGTCTTATTGCTTGCTACCAATGGTTGACACATTGTCCCAGGTATCTTATGACTGAATTTTAATTTCTTCAATTGCTTGGCAGTAAATGGTTGACACATTGTCCCAGGTATCTTAATTTTGTTAATAAAGAGCTGCACTGCTTCGAGTTTTTCCAAAATCGATGTCTCGTGGTGACATCTAATTTGGAAGTATTTATCCAAAATCAATTTAATTAATTGATACCCATGATTGTTAAGTGGCTCTTCATCAAAAAAAGTGTTCCTTAAAATAATCATAGATATTAGAAGGAAGATTTTTCAAAGTTTTGAGTAAGAAAGTTATTCAAATTATTCTTTTTGAAAATATATTGGAATTATGTTTGACTGAGCTGAAACATTTTTCTCTCCTCTTTACATAGCTCAGTACAAATTGTGATGCCTTCACCATAACTCCATATGTTTTTCTCATTTGTAATCGAGATAAATGTTCATTACTAGTGAGAACATTGAGGCAATCTAGACATCTCACAGACTTTGAAATTTTTTTCACCACAAAACCTGCGTGTAGGCAACAATATCTTGAACATATAAGGTCAAATCCCAGATATTAGAGGCAATATAATCATGATCAGTTTCGCCAGTCCACTGGTCCAGTTCTTTATCTATACCATCATCCTTATGTTGAAGAGGAGAGCTTGAACAATGTAAAATGGAACATGAATCAAGTGTGAGGGTGTTAGCCTTCTCACTTCCTTTAATTTCTGAGTGAATCAATAATCTCTTCATTGTGTTTTGAAACTGGCGAGATGTAGGATTATTATTGTTTCCCCTTTGCTCTCACGCAACTAAAAAATATTTCTATATGATCTTGACTCAGCTTATATGTGAGCAAATATTTCAGTTGTTGTTTTTCCTCAACCCTATATCGATATAAATTTTTTAAACTTTCTATACTTACAAGAAATCCCAAAAATCCAGTTTTTCTTTTAGATTGTAATATTGGTATGAAATCTACTGTTAGAGACCTGATATATTTAATACAGTTATCTAAAAACCGAAATATTCTTCTTTGGTGGCAGAGGATAGAGGTTTCTCAAATGGTTTTTTTGTAAGTCTATTTCTGGAGTTGAAAATATCAAATAGATTATTGAATGATCTACAGAAAAGTGAAGTAGTCGTAGAATTTTTAAAATCATCCAATTTGAGATCAAATGTCAGAAAGTCCAAGGCCTCTGCAACGCTTTTGCTCAATGTTTGAACAGCAAGTTTAACTTTCATTTTCTCCCTCATCCATAAAATGTGTCGTTTTCTCAACTTAGTAGCTGCATGCAAGCCTTCACTTTCTTGAAGTTCACATAACTTTTCAATAAATTCCCATTTTATTGGATTTCCATAAATGATTTTGTTTTTTTGTATTTCTTGAACCCTCAATACTTTTTTACATCCTAAACAATTTCTAATCAACTTGATCATATGACTTGGGTCAAGAAATATAAAAACTTTTTCATTTGTAATAGGGTGTGAAAAAAATGTTTTCAACTTTGAAGGATTCATGCATCCACACAGTTCATTAGCTACACTTAAATTTGTAGAAGTTCCATCAAAAGTAATTGATGTAACGATAACACCACTATCGTGAACAAATTCAAGACAATTCTTAACAAGGTTAGCTTTCTCTGTACCTGACAGCCCACTGATTAAAAAATAACCCACAGGTACTTTCCACTGACTGTTCAGTGCAACAAGCATGAATACCAGTGCTTCTTTTGCTTCATCTAGATTATCAGTTTCAACTTCTGTTCCAAAATCTACATAGCCATAAAGTTTTTTTCCATCTGATTCTACTCTTTTTCTGATTGACATCTCATCAAATACAAGATTACACAAAATCTTTTGACCAGTGACATGTGCTGCAGCCACTTTCAATTTCAGAGCAGCCAAAGCTTCTTGGGAAAAGCCTGGTGAACCATCTACTGTTTGATACCATTTTGCCAAAGTCCTTGTGTGGGGAAGATTTTTCAAAAACGTGTTCCGAACGTAATTGTAAGCTTTAGTGGAATAGAAATTTAAAGTTAATGCAAATTGTCTTAATTCTGGTGAATATTTGCCCAACAGATTTTTTTTCAGCATATGATCGAATAATTCCTTTGCAGATCCCGTGTGCTATGCCTGAAAATGAGATAAATGAAACAAATGGATCAATAAAATGCAAGTAAACTCACATTCAATGTTGATTCTGCTTGCTCAGAAATGAAATTTCTTCTCCTCAAATATTTTGTGAGAGACTGTAACGAATCCACTTTGAACTTCAATCTCCTATTCTTCTGCTGAAGACTTTTGATTTTTTTCTTCTGCTGTGCAATTTTCTTTTGAGCAACTCTGAAAAATTGCTTTCTATTCTCGTTAGACTCCATATCTTCAGAATTCCAATCACCAATGAAACGATGGGCCTTCTTAATTTGGGATGAAAGAATAATAAAAAGATTTTTATTTAAATAATAATTTGTTTTCTAACTATACCTTTTTCTTGGTGCAGATTCGTTAGATTCAGAAAACGTTTTCTGAAGTTGTAGCCACAAGCTCCCCATCAATATCACTCAATGGGAAAAACATTCCTCTTGTATTCTGTTCCATCAGTTTCTTGGCTAATGAAAGAAAAGAGTTTACATAAACTTTTTCTCATTTGTTTTATATGGGAAATATTTTACCAAACTTTAAAATTACAAAAAAAAAACATAGTACAATTGAATCCTGAATTGTTCTTTCAGTTGAAAAAAACATAAAAAAAAACGAAAAAAATAATCTACCTTACCGAAAAATGAAGATGGAACATTGTATGTAATTATAACAATGGTAATATGTTTAGTTTATAAAGATTTTGGATAATACTACAATAGACTCACTTTTATTTGGTATTTCAATAAGATTAATTTTCCTGATCTCTGACAAAGCTTCTGAAGCTGTAGATGTTGAGAATGATTCTTCAAATCTGAAACATTATTTGTAAAAGTTCATATTTCCATATTTAATAACACAGTGATTTTCACATTATAATAAATTCAACTAAGTAACTATAATTCTATTTTGCTCACTTTTGTTTGGTTGTTCATTCTGTTCATGTTCATCATTCACAATTTCCAAAATAGCTTCTGGAGCTATGGTTGGTGAAACTGATTCTTCCAATCTGAAATATTGTCATTTATATGAATAGTTTGAGGTGCAGAAGGAAGACATTATTGCCGGTTTCTCTCAATATCACAAACGTAATATTTATCAATAGAAAACATTTCTTATAGTCGTCTTATAATACGGGAACATTTACGTTCTACAACATTGCATAACTATTCTTAGACTGCTTTGAGTTTTGGCAATCATCAAATTCTATCAAATCCGGTGCCATAACGATTGATATAGATGAAAATGATTTGTTGACCCCAAAAAATGTTGAAATTTTGATGGATTTATGAAAAAATTAGTACAATGCCCAAATATTAATCCAAGTTTGAATTCTCTATTAAATAAAATGTAAGGCTATCTACTCACATTTCACCTTGATTAGTTTCCATGTCCCTATCAGATTGCGGGGAATTGTCCCTTACTACGATGTGTGCAGGTTGAGAAGGATCATTAGTAACTTGTATAACTGGTATAACATTTTTCTTGATAAGAGTTCTTCCTGGCGAATGAACAATGTCATTTGATGAAAAATGGTTGGAACAAATGTAGGAATATGTTTTCAATATGTTCCCGTCTAGCTGAAGTGCCTCACACCATAACTTCAAGACATTCTTACTAGACGGAAACCTATAAAAATATATTTTTTGTTTGATTATATCAAAAATTATTGGGGACATATTTAAGAATATACACATTCTCAGTTACGCCAATGGCGCTTACCTGTGGAATGATACATCGGCATCCGAGGATTGTAACAATCCACAAACAATGCAGGTTTTCACCATTTTCAAAGTCACTATTAACACTAAAGATATATTGTTAGTCAAAATACACTCAATATCATCAAAAAACTCCAAAAACTGCACAAACATAGAATAATCACGGCGCCATCAACAAACGTAAACACGAGCACAAACAAATTAATGCCGACGAAAAACGAAACACCGATATATGAAAACCCGACGATAACCGATCTGGTATTACCCATTTTTGAAGACGGGAGGACTAATGTAAATATAAACAACTTTATGTTGGCTTCAAAAACAAGGACAGAAAGCCCTCTCTATATTTATTATTACTCTGAGGTTTTGAAGTTAACTTTAATTTTATCAGTCAAGTTAACTTGAGCTTCAAAATGTCAGTTTTATAAAGGTACCATTTTTTAAATAAAAAAAAGAAGAAGGCAAAAAGGTAACCTACAATTTTTCTCTTGGCAAAACGATCCCGTTGAACTGGAATAAGTTTTCATCATTTTCAATGAGAAAATTAACGTAACGTTCTGGTGCAGACTAATCTAGGATTGAGCGAGTTTTTAGACAGACGATGGGCTCTTGAAGAAGAATCCAGTCCCTTCCCAAAATCCTACTGTATCGTCTGTGGGCAAGATAAAAGTGAAAAACAGAACCTTCATAGAGAGTTGTGAGGAAAGAAAACAGAGTTAAGAAGAGAAAAAAGGGATATATTCAACATACCGAAAATTATTCATACAGTATGGAATGGAATGTATGTTATATCCAAAAATCCAGGCATTCTACTGAGTAGTTCCACAACGAGTTGCAACATTGTTGGAAGAGCAAATATGACAAAGCCAAGTCAGCATTTATCCACCTTGGCTCCAGAAGTCGTAAACAAGGCTCAGTTGTGAGTCAGCATCGCCGGATCTATAGGAGGATCCCAAGAACCGAAGAACGTCACTTCTATCTCAATCTTCCATTTTGCGCTTCGAAATAGATGTTCATATTCAAAATCATGTTTTGTAACCAGAGTATAGATTAAAGTTTATTTTAAAAGTCATTTTAGTGAATATCACTACATGTATATCTAGGTGATGACACATTGTTTACTTTTCGAAACATTAATCTTAATATGATTTTAGCCATTGTACACTTAAAACTTGTCGAATCTCTTGTGATTGTTGATTCGATGAAATTCTGGTTTACCTGGTGAATATTATGTTGACTATTGTGTGTGTGGCCAAGAAAAAAAGTTAAAAAGAGAACCTTTGAAGAGAGTTGAGAAGAAAAAAAAAGAGACTTAAGAAGAGAAAAAAGATATATTATTCGACATACCGAAGATTATTCATACAGTATGGAAAAAGAGTGACTATATATGTTTATCTAGGTGATAAGGACACATTTTCACACCATCTTGTTTGTTTTAAATGAAATAAAAAAACTGTTTTTGTTAGTTTTATTTTTAATTCGAACATTCACAAGTAATAATGTGTAACATTTCTTCAAAATAAATCCCTATGACTTCACTAAGCTTACAGAAACTCTGAAAAAGATTTTTTTGCAAGCAATTTAGAGCATACTTTGTCTCCTTCAAAGAGAGTTTTCGCAAATGATATTGTCTTAAGATTTAAATACACCACTTCACTAGAGTCTTGAAATGAATAACACTACACAAAAAGTCTCTGGCATTTTTATGTAAATAGAGGATAACAATGCAATTTCCCATGTGACCTTTCTAATAACACTGCTAGCAGTTGACTTGTGAATACCTCCAAAATCTCCAGCAACTACCAAGAATGAACCAGTTGCATAAAATCTGAGTGTAATCAACACTTGTGTTACTGGCTATATAGGATGATTTCTAAAAATATGTATAATTCTACAAGAATTAAAATAGGTACTAGAAATGCTGACCTATTAGTTGGTCTTTGTAAATTTGCTTCAATGTGCCCCATTACCAAGCGTACAGACTCTCTTGATAGTCGAAATCGGTTTTTAAATTATGTTTCCTTCCACAAGGTGAAATGTTCTAACCGATTCCTAAATATCCTTTGTCGCCGAGGTGCTTCAACAATATTCACAGCATCTTCTTCATCATCGGTCAAAAGTTCCTCAAAAAAAACGTGGATATCGTTTGCTAACATTTTGCTAAAACGAAAAATCAAAACAATAAAATTGAGGTTATATGACTCATATGCAATATTGACAGGAGCAGGAGAATTGTCGACGATCGAAAACCACCATTTTCTACAAAGTTAACTTTAACCGACACCCGTTCCACCCGATAAAGTTAACTGCTGCATTTTGAAGTTAACTTTGACATGTGACGTCATCCACAAGTTAACTTCTAGTTATCTGTCGAAATAGTTTTATAATACCCACCCTTAATTCGGTAAACTGTGAAGGCGGCCTTCCATACCATCTTTTAGCGTCAACTTTTTTTGAAAGAAGTGCTGTTATTTCCAAATGACCATTTCCATAGATAACAAACGTTTTTACTGTCAACTGTCAATCAATGCTTAATGTTCAGGTAATGTTCAGGTTATGTTGTGATTGTTGTTATCGTACGAAATACCAATTATTACACTGATTGAATTTCGAAATGGATTTAGTTATTGATATATGTCTTATTAGGAGATTGGCCCAAGAGAAGGAGTCGATTTTGGGTACATCCATTGAATACAGTGCTTTCAAGATTCAAGCAAGGGCATTAAGATGTCTAAAAAATCCTAGATATCTTAATCAACACGTATTAGTAGAGATGCGACTGACTTACGTAAATGTATGCTTCAACCATTTGAGAATGATAATAGATTTATTTGAAACTTTGCTTTCCGCGTTGGTCCTCGAATATAGCAACTGTATCTGTATGGAATTTTACAAGATGTCCATTAACAGAAAATTTCATTTTTTCCATTGTGTTTTACTTGCCAGTTGCCACAAACTCGCCAAACCAAACGGCATTTCCACAATTTATTATTTTTTGGTTATATTTGTCTATAGAAAAGGATAGCAACATGTTTATAAACAAAGATGGTCGACAACTTGACTCTGAAAGTAAAACTGGAACCTTAAAAAAGCGGCGGCGGCTAGTTTTGAAGTACTCTGATTGGCTGGAGGCAAGAAGCCAGCTTCAAAAAGCTGGTATAGAAGGCCGCCTTTAGTAAGATTTAAACGTGTTTAATATTGTGACTTTCAAACAGCTAAGGAGCACGAAGATACAGAACATCTGTTCTGCGACGAAGTTCACAATTGATAATATTGCATCAGCCACAGACCTCATAAAAAAAGTAAATACCACATACAGAGAGATCAAAATGGAACCCTATATCAGAGTTGGTCTCTCTTTAATTTTGGCCCATCATTCATTTTTATTTATATTCATCATTCAATATTCATTTTGCTTCTCGTAAATGTGTGATACATTGTGAATATCTAGCCGTTTAGTGCTTCTAAATAATAAACTCGCACATCAATGAAAAATGGAAAACCTGTCCTGAACTCCGAACGAAAATCAAGTTTCGACACCTTTTTATGTCAAATCGTGAATACACATCTCATCCATAGAATTGTATTATAATATATGTATTATAATTACAATTCTATGATCTTATCTCGTTTCATTCCTTTTATTAGAAAGGTACAGTCAACTGGAAATCAGTGGTACCAACTTGAAGTGGAGTCTTATGTCAGCCATTGCAATGGGGCTATTTTGTAAACATTGGAAGAGCGGCCATGTTATATCTACTTCTTTTATGGGGTCTATGGCATCAGCTGATTGAAGTTCGGCAACTTTCAGTATATTTTTGTTCCATCTAGTACAATTTTAGCGCTCAAGCCAGTACAAATTTTAAGGACGCATTCGCATCACTGGTTTTTCCTATACGGTGTTAGGCGACTTTGAATTTAGGGCAAAAAAAATGGTTGGTAGTTTTCAATAAAATTTTCATATACATCTCCGTGTGTCTGTGGCTCTCAATTAAACACAGGAAAACCATGTTGAAAGTTACTACAAAAAACAATTTGTAAATCTGAAATGTAAAATAAGGATGAAAGGGTCCAACCACCAAACACCGTATTTTCGAATGTTCTCTATGGTAATCACAGAACACCATTGTATATGCGGCGTTCGGTCAAAGAGAGTAAACGTTATCTGAATAGGAGAGTCTATTCCCCATAAGACAATGGTGACACTAATAGCAAAAGATGAAAGATCATTTGTGAGTCATAGTGACGTATATAGACAGTCATGGCCACCATTCTCTCTGGACAGTGGCGGACTCCGCACTCTGGCATCTGAGAGTTACAGGCCTTGATTGTATATTGGACACTCTGTATGTTACGCGGGCCACCTGTACTCATGTCCATGTACGTCACTACGACATGTTAATGCTACAAGATTCTGATTGGCTAGAGCTTATTAGTACCTCCTACCTATTCAATTAACGCTTACTCTCTTTGGCGTTCGGTCACTTTGAATTTGACAAATTATTGGCGGAAACTTCAATATAATTTTCAGATGAATACAAAGTGCCAATTTGGAAAATTTAGGTATGTTTATAGTATTATTTAATACTTAAATACGTGTGAAGCAAGATTCTGGAATATAATTAACATTGAAATCTATTAGATCAATATTTAAATTATGGAATTATTCAAATTTCTCAATGAATTTCTCTAAATAAGAGCTGTGCAATAATGTATTATTCAATAATAAATATATTTGAAAAAAAATATGCTATGTAAATTGTTTTCTTTATTTCTACATCATATTTATGATGTTCAAAATTCTTAGGGATTGTTCTGTGTGCCTTTTCCATTAATATTCCAATCAAAGTAGCTTCATAAGCACCTTGTGCTAGCAAATGTGATTTGACTGCAATATCTGGTTTATCAGACTATTTTCAAGGTCATTCGGAATCATCAAAGGGTCATTCGCCTATCACAAGCTCATACTTCAGCTTCTTATCCCCAAGAAACTGGTAAAAAACTTCCAAAAAAAAACCATCATCCTCTTTTCGAAATGAAAGCTGTTGTGCAAGTTACCTTTATGAACTTGCTTTTTTTCTTCTGTGGATGCTCTCATGTCTTCGGAAAGTAGTTTTATCGTTGAACCCCCTTGAGCAGAACTGGCAGACAAATGGTTTTTCATCCGTGTGAATTCTCTCGTGCTTGACTCTGCCAGAATTATATAGGAATTTTTTCGAACAAAATTTGCAACCGAATAGTTTTTCACCTGTGTGTGTTTTCTCATGGATTCCTAAATGATATCGACTTGAGAAAGATTTCGAGCAGCATTTGCATTCGAAAGGTCTCTCACCTGTGTGAGACCTCAAATGAATATTCAGAGCAGATTGATGAGAAAAAGATTTGGGACATATTCTACAACTGAAGGACTTTTCCAGCGTTTTCAGTGTATGAACTCGCTTGTGTCTTCTCAAATCATCCTGATAAGCGAAAGATTTCGAGCAGACATTGCATTGGAATCTTTTCTGTTTAATCCTCACATGGGACCTCTCGTGATACTTCAAATTGCTACTTTGAATGAACGTTTTCCAACAAATCTCGCACTGGTACGGTTTACTACCCGTATGGAGCCTCTCATGCTTATGTAGGGTAGAACGATCAGTGAACAATTTAGCACAGAATTGGCATTGAAAAGGTTTTTCTCCTCGATGTGTCCTCAAATGATAAGCCAGTGAATATTTCCGAGCAAATGTTTTCGAGCATACCTCGCAATTAAAAACTTTTTTTTTTTGTATATTTTTCTTCTCGAGAGTTCTGTTAAAAATGGAGTCTTTACTAGTTGGCAGTAATGGACGTTTTTGGGATTCGTCTTCAATTATGTTAACTTTGTCTGATATCATTGTTCTCTGATACACTACCTTATTTTCAATTGATTGTTTCTCCCCCAAATCTGAAAGTGGAAGAATGATGAATATTGTAATACCTAATACCGGATAAGAAATAATGTTTTCCATTAGATAAGAATAACACAAGAGAAGAAACTCTTCCCAAATGTGAAAAAATAATACGCGTGTGAAGTTATCTAGAAAATACACTGAGAAAAATTTAACTCAGCTGAAAAATACTCTGTTTCTTGTTAAAATGATAATGTAGGGCTTATTCCATTGCGTGATCAAATTCTCTAGCACAAACTGTCAAGAACTGCCGAAAACTCTGAATTTGAATCATTGTGTGGGAATTGGCACCGATGGGTGCAATTTAATGTTGGGTGAACAGAAAGGCGAATTATAGCGAGAATTGAGTTCAAGTGTTCAGTCAATAAGGAATGCTACTGGTATCATGAAAGAAGTCATCACAATTAATTTTCCGAAAGACGGTATTGTTTCTATTGCACATCAAAGAAATTACAAAAATTATGTGATACAAGGTGTATTGAAACTTGAAAGCCATGAATCAGTTCAGCGATTTAAAGGAAGCTTTTCAAATATCATTGAATAGCTTAATTTAATATCTAATTGGGGGGAGAGAGATACAGCAGTAAGTTTGTTTTTTATCAGAAGTATTAGGACTCACAGTAAACTCAAGCAAAATTTCACAGACCTAGTTAATTTATATGCGGAGATCATTACAAGTGTTTCTCAAACGTTGCAATTCAAAAGAGAGAAAGCGACGATAATTTCCACACAATTTACAAAAAAATAGCGAAGATTCACGAAATGTTAGAGATGGACATCACTATGCCACAAGTGGTAGGTAAACAAACTATCAGACCAAATATACAATGTAATTGTCCTAAGGATTATTATAGAATCACAGTCTATTTTCTTGTCCTTGCTAGTATCATAGAGGATTTCACATTCAACAATAAAGCTGTGTTCTATGTTTAAAATGTTGTACCTTCCATCTGCTTGGAACATGCACAGCTAAAAAACTGCAAAAACAATTTGGTAGTATTTTTGTTCCAATTAATTGAAAATTAATCTGAAACTTGCACTGCAGACTAACATCAGAACTGGAACTATGGATAAATGAATGGAAAAATTATAATAAAATGCCTGATACTGGTTTTGATTAATTATTGAAGTGTGATAAAACTATTGACCCTTTAAATTATCCTATTTTACAAATTCAATTTACATTGCCAGTATCTGTCGCTTCGGCAGAACCGAGCTTCTTGTCTTTGAGGAGATTAAAAACCTATATATGATCAACCATGTCAGAGAAGAGAATCGCTTAACAGAACTTGCCATACAAATTAATATAAATAATATTATAGAGAAATTCGAATCTAAAAAAAAAAAAATAGAATATTAAATTTGATACCATATTTATCCATTATAATCTGTTTTTGTTATTTTATCTGTTTCATTTTTATGTTTTTTATTAGACATTCTTCTATTTTTGAGTAATTGTTTTTGTTTCTAAGAATTTTCTGTTTAAGTATTTATTTGTATTTTTTTTATATGTAATTAAATATAAATGTGATAGTGTGACTGAAGTTTTACTTTTTAGAACGTATATGACACCTTCATACTGATTGCTGTTGATATTTTATTTTCTATGAAAATAGGCCGACAGCTGTCTTGAAAATCCATATTGAATATGAGCCTTATGTTGCGTTTCTGAGCTATAAAAACTCTCGAAAAATCTCTTGCTCTACCCCAAGACAATATATTTAAAGTGATGTGTGAATAGACCATGGCGTAATATAAACTGAGTAGGCCAGGCTCATCCAAGCTGGAATTAATCTGCTTTAGGGCATAATATGCTTCGTTCAAATTTGTGCAGGTATGGTCCACTATTTCTCAATTTAATTTGGCATCTGGGTAGGTTCCTAAAAATTCAACTTCTTCGGACATTTGAATATCATCAATAGTGCATATATCAGCTGGAGTACTTCTCCTGGACTGGAATTTCACAGATACAATTGATTTAGAGGTATTTAGAATGAGCTTATTCCTTTGGCACAATGCACTGAACTGATCAATAACATTTTAGGATTTGCTGAAGAGTTGTTCAATATTTTGACCAGATAATGTAATACATAGTGGTGTTTTCAGCAAACAATGTAATATGACCGTCCATAAGTTTTGGTAGGTCATTTACATATAAGAGGAATAGCAATGGTTCTAGAATAGAGCCCTGGGGCACACCTAGTTATACATTTCTTGATCCAGAGAACGCACCATTACAGGATACGACCATATCTCTATTTAAGGACTTAATTAGTTTGTAAATTATAGGGGAGACCCAAAATTTGTTGATTTTGTTACTAGGAATTTAGGGCACACTGTGTCGAAAGCTTTTGATAGGTCAAGAAATAAGGAAAGGACATATTTGTTGTTATCAATCTCAGTGTATATATATATATATATATATATATATATATATAATATATATGATTAAGCAGGTGGTAAGAAGCTGTTTGGGCAGATTTATTTTTTCGGAATCCTTGCTGAGAATTACACAGAAGAGTATTTGTTTCCAGATCGATAATTCTGATGAAAACTTTTTCAAATAGTTTTGAAATGGAACAGAACAAGGAGTTTGTCTGTAGTTGTCTATATCTTTTGGATTTCCTTTTTTATACACAGTGATAATAACTGCTTATTTAAGAACATCTGGAAAGTAGCCTAGTGTGAGTGATTTGTTCATTAGGTAGGTTATAAATATCATTTCTTACATAAATCATCTTACAGACATGATGCAATGGAATAAGCCCTACGTTGTCATTTTAACAGAGATGTTTGCAGCCGAGTTACATTTTTCTCAATGTATTTTGTGGTTTTGCTTAAAGTTACTCATGAATCATAAAACAAAAACATCATTACCTCTTTTGGGTCCAGGACTTGATTTTTTGTTTTGAGAATTGTCATCACCATTCCACAACATATCATCCCCCTCTGTTGACGCATCATCTGTTGATATTGACGCATCATCTGCTTGTACTGATGTATCATCTTCTACTGACCTGTTTTTCCCCTTTACTAACTCTTTCTTGAGCTCCTTCGTTTTTTCTGATTCATCAGTGACAGGATTTATTTCAGGCTCCTGTTGAATTTTCTTTCGACTGAGGGCAGATAGTAGAGTTCTGAATTGAAACAACAGAACGTGTCACAATAGATTCCATGCACAATCATAAATGATTCATGCAATCGCCAAAGATATTTATTTAAATTTAACCACTCGAAAACTAGAGTACAAGGAAGTTACCGTTTTACAAGTTCCATAACATTTGGTATACCATTTTCATATCTGCTTTTGTTGCTCTCGCAGCAGCCCAAGAAAGGACCATCGATCTCTTTTACACGAATGCCATGCACTACCCGATAACATTTTTGGCAAATGAAAACTGCAACAACTTTGCCACAGCAGTTAATTTCAGTTTGATCTATTTCTGATGTATTATTTCCAAGAGATTCAAACATATTGTCAGCCATTCGTAACGATTTTAGAAACACCGGTGTTTTGAAGTAGCAAAATTCAAGATACAGCGAAACAGTTCGGTTTGCTATTAAATTAATTAATATTAAAAAATAGGGGATCTCTCTCTATCGATAATATTGTGAGGTTAGGCGGGAATTTTGAATTACGATCCATCAGTGAATCCGACCACTGAATTCCCCATGCATTTCTTATGGGTCTAAAAATTACGTGAATCTCTCGCCTGTTTTGCGATGCTTTGGCAAATTTCTTAAGATTTATTTCTGTTGAAATAGATTCAAAGAACCTTTCTCAACAAGCTATAATCAAAATTTTACAATAAAATTGTAGATTTTCAAAATAATTGATAAATATAAAATTGGTGGTCAAATTCGATGGAAGTTTGTCTTAGCTTCATTTCGTTATTGATTGGTGAAAACAAAGTTTGGCGGGAAATTCAATGTTATAAACACAAATGATGCAGTGTGTTCTGATGGAGCAGAAAGAAACTTCAAATGATGCATTGTTTGTTTATGTTTGTATTCATAACCTCTATAAGTTGAAAGACACATCGTATTGGTGTCCAGAAACCTACGACTTTGAACGTTAAATTTGAGTTAAAAAAATATCTTATTGAAATAGGAAAGGTCGTCGTATCTCCATTGGGAGCACAAAGTTTGTGTTCAGTGAGAGATTGTGCAAGTAGGTAACCCAAAATTGTGAAAATCGTTGGAGACCATAAATTTACCCAAAAATCAAACTATATATATATATATATAAATATATATATATATAAATATATATATATATATATATATATATATATATATATATATATATATATATATATATATATATTCACAACCGAAACTTTTAGGGCCAGGGTTCGATTTGAACTCCAGAACAGTACTTCGAAAATGGAATATATGTGTCAACACATTCATTTGAAATGCAAACAAAATCTTTAGAATTAGTTATGGAAAATTATTTGAGAAAATGTCCCACTTATTGATTTTATAAACTTTGAAAATGTGTTATTATTGGCAATTTCACTCATTTGCATTGATGCGGCAAAAAATCGACAGCCTGTGGCTGACCACACAACATACAAACACGATTCATTTCAATGATACAAAACATTGGTTATTATAACTGAGTGAATGTTCAAATAGTTTTGCAGAAATAACAATTCACAAATCCTAATTGAAAAGCTTTCAAATTTTCCAATTGATTGGAAGTTTCATAAGTGACATGCCCGTATTCCGCATCAATGTGCAGGTTGCCTAAGGTTGGCGAATGCATTTTGTAATGGGGGAACAGATCCAATGCGTTGAAGTATGTCAATTTGTCACCATCTATTGTAAAAAATTTAAAATAGGGCGCGAAAATCTCTACTAAAAAGTCTAAACAAAATCGAATCAGTGCATACACCAGAGGTGCGTTCGATTATAGACTCCAAGAGTAGAGTAAAGTATTTGAAAGTTTCTTAAATTTACTCTGGAGTTGAGTACTATTAATGTAATATTCGAACGGTGTGGAATTTATTTGGAGTTGTTTACAAAGTCGGAGTCCAGAAGGTTCTGACATCGGAAATATAGGTTATGTTTGAAAAAAAAAAACGCATAAACAATGAAAATTGATGAAACCGGAGAAAAATACTGTTGACAATAGCAGATAACTTTTCTAGAATCTTGTTCGCCAATTGTAAATTAAATGTTAGTATTTATTGTAGGGAATGGCAATGGTAAATTCGAATGTAATGTGGTGGTTTCAAAGCAGCTTTATTGAAAATAGGTCCTAGGTTAGGAATTCGAGTGGGACAGTATGAACTTGGTAGACCATATGTTTCTCCAAGATTACAACTATTATAATACTGTTCACGTATTGAACACGTACACCTAAATAATATCAATCTTGGGTTGGCTGTGAGAGTGTGAGACACAGCGTAAAGATATTTTCCGTCCCCCAGAGTTGTGTCAATTTTGTGGAGTTAAATAAACCCAGCTATTTTGTAGAGTTACTAGAGTTAACTCGGTAACGAATACTCGGGTATTTTCGAACAACAGTATAGTAAAATATACAAAACTTTACGATTTTCGAACGCTATTTAGTAAATTATACTCGATGGAGTTAATAATCGAACGCACCTCAGGGTTACAAGGCATCTATCGTCACTTGCCCCAGTTCAAACTATTACCGCTAGTTGCTTCGAACTGTCAACTATCATTTCATCCGTCTTCCTTTATATGTTCTACCAATATTTTCATTATCATAGTATTTTCAATTGTTACAGACATCACATCGAAAGTGAGGTGTGAGGAGTTTGAATTGAGGAGCATCTCTTAATTCAATAATGTCGACAACATTTTGGGATTTGATAAATTATTTTCATAAAATGTAATTTTTGAAGACGAAACTGAGGCAAAGAAAAAGCAAAATAAAATTGTTTTGGTAGGTCTGAGGGGGTATCAGCGTACTCATTGACAGTTACACATGGTACTGGCTATTACGTATAGTACGCCGACATCCCCTTCACCCCCTCACATCTACCAATCTAATACAAACAATACAGAATGCCGTATCTAAAGGTTCCCTATCATCAAACAATCCCTAGAAATCAAACATGACGAACAAAATTCCCTAGAGCTAATAATAAAAATATCAATACAATACAGTGCGAAGCAACTAGCGGTAAAAGTTGGAACTATGTGAAGTAACGATCCATATGTCCTTCAGAGGCGCTAGGAGTACGTTTTTGAATGTGATGGAAACATTAGCATTTTTTATTTTGGATTAAAAAATACATAACATTTTTTCAATTTATGAGTTTGCTGCTGAGCTTTCTAGGTGGTAATCTTCATGTGCAAAGCAAAGTATTCTAGAAAAGGGGCACATGCGTGTTCCCTATTGTCGAATTTCAGATTTAAAAAAATGTAAAAAAATATTTTGAATTAAATATAATGTCATTTCAGATATCGGACTTTTATATACATAAAAATCAAGCTTAGACTCTTCAAAGCCGAAAACAAAACATCCATTGATTTCTATTATTCTATTCTGAAAGTAAAATGAATAGTCGAAGTTGAAGTTCTGTGACCAAGCGATATCTACTTTTTTGTGGTCTGTGGTTATAGAACATCTAGTTACAAAATAATATTTAATATTCTGTGGCCCAGGTTGTTTAGTTAGGAGTAAGAGTTTTGTGGTTGTAATTTGTATTGTTTATTTCCAAATTTTACCAGTCGAAACGATAAGCGTATGACCATATAAGAAAATGTTATACTATTGATCCTTTCGGAAAAATAAAATCAATCAACATGTTCAATCAGTCTTCACTGGGCACATTCGGTGGTGCTGCGACTCCGAGCTCAGCAAATCCTATGAAAGATTTTGAGGTAGTTCAGCCTCCAGACGATTCGGTCAGTTCTTTAGCTTTCTCTCCAGCCACTATTCCACAAAATTTTCTGATAGCCAGTAGCTGGGACAACAATGTCAGATGTTGGGAGATCGAACAGAATGGAGCTAGTGTACCGAGGTCTATGCAAGCCTGTGGAGGTCCTGTCTTGGACGTTGCGTGGAGTGATGATGGAACCAAAGTGAGTTTTGCTATTTTTCATTATATCAAAAATAAAACAAATATTTTTAGGTGTTTATGGCTGGCTGTGACAAACAAGCAAAAATGTGGGACTTGGCCAGCAATCAAGTAGTACAAGTAGCAGTGCACGATGCCCCTATAAAAACCTGTCACTGGATCAAGGCCCCCAACTATTCCTGTCTCATGACAGGTTCGTGGGATAAAACGTTGAAGTTTTGGGATACTCGCAGTCCTAATCCTATGATGAGCATATCTTTGCCAGAGAGATGCTATTGTGCCGATGTCGACTATCCTATGGCAGTGGTCGGTACAGCAGGCAGACAGATAATCGTTTACCAGTTAGAAGGAAAGCCTCAGGAGTTCAAGAAGCTAGATAGTCCTTTAAAGTACCAACATAGATGTGTGGCAATTTTCAAGTGAGTAGTTACATTTTTATTCGCAATATTTTTTTAATTATTTTTCAATAATTATTGATCTGACTGGGAAAACGTTCAATAGTTCATGTGTAGGAAATCAATAACGATTGATCCTCATTTGATTTAAAACAACTCTGATCCCAAAAATCCCCATAAATCACAAAACTATTCAGCAATCTTAAATTGTGGAAAAGTTCTTGATCTCCACGTTTAAAAAGCACTATATACAAAAATATTTCAATCTAAACAGCCATCATTGTATTTTATCACTTCTCCAAACATCTTCAAATAATTTATTAGTTTTATTATTCAATCGGTACGAAATAAAACGGATGAATTGTTTGTGCTTTTAGAACACTTGGGCTATCCCGGTATTGTCCTGCTAACGGAACACTGGCTTGAACTTGGTGAACAATGTCATATATCTAATTACACAACTTTAGCAGCTTATTCTAGGACTAACACGATATATGGCGGATCTATGATCCTGATACATAACTATGCATTTGAAAATTATGACTTCAAACATATTGATACTCTGAATGACTTGCTGGAAGATAAAATATTTGAATGTTCTATGATTCACTGCAAAATAATTAATATTTACATACTCTGTATCTACAGATCCCCAACATCTGACATAAATCTATTCCTGTTTAAATTAGAATCCCTGCTTTATAGACTTCCTCCCATTAGCAAAATTATTCTAAACGGTGACTTCAACATAAATTTCATTGATGAGAACTCGGGAGCTACCCAGTCTCTTTCAAACATTATGAGTACCTTTAATATCACCATGCACATAGACACTCCTACCCGTATAACGCAGCACTCTGCAACTATTATAGATTATGTGTGCAGTAACTTTGATGATGAAACTGTGTCTACTTTAATCATACCATCAGGTCTATCAGATCATGAAGCAATCATTTGCACATTTCAAATCAATTCAGAAAAAAAAAAAAACCGGCAGAGTATATGACAAAAAAATTACGAAAGATTTTTATCCTTATGCCTAAATAATGACTGGTTCTTAATGAAATTGTACACATTTTTAATAGCTCATTTCCATTACAGAATATAAAAATTAAGCAGAATAAAGAATGGTTAACTCTAGGCATAAAAACATCTGCAAAAAACTTCACGTCCTTGCATTATATCAGAAATTTTACTGATAATCATCTCTTTCATTCTTACTTCTGCAATTACCATAGGATTTACAGGAAAATGTTGAGGCTAGCCAAAGATCTATACCACAAAAACAGAATTGAGCAAGCTGCAAACAAACCTAAGGAAAGTTGGGGTATTATTAATGAGCTCAGAGGAAAAATTTTAAACACATCAAATTTCCCTAAATCCTATCACTCTAAACGAATATTACTGGTTAGTAGCTGAGAAGTTAACAGTCGAACTATCATACGATAAAAATCCACTTGATTACCTTTCAAACTTAAGAATTGCGGATAGCATTCTACTTTATGATACAGATCTTCAGGAACTAAACACAGTTATAAAGTCAATACATAACAAGAAATCCTCGGGAATTGATCAAATTTCGGCGAGAATCTTCGAAAATCTCCCAGACAATGTTCTTAGTATTTTTGCAAGTCTGATTAATGATTCGTTTCGTGATGGCTATTTCTCTGACTTTTTAAAAACATCACTTGTAATTCCTCTCCATAAAGGGGGAGACACCGAGAATCCGGCAAATTTTTGACCAATTTCTATAATTCCCACAATTGCCAAGATAATAGAGAAATTAGTAAAAAAAAAGAGTAATGGAATTCTTGATTAAAAATGGTATCAACAGCAAACAACAATTTGGCTTTCAATCCGGTAAAAATACAAATGATGCTATCTTTTCCTTCCTCTATGAAGTATATACTGAACTCAACAATGGTAATGTTGCGGCAGCAGTATTTTGTGATTTGTCTAAAACATTCGACTGCGTAAATCATGAAATACTGCTGCAGAAGCTTCAGAGGAGTAACAATGAATTGGGTAAAATCGTACTTATCAAATCACAGCCAGATAGTAGTAACCTCCTCAAGATCATCAAAATCTTCTATAAATTGTGGAGTGCCCCAGGGATCAGTATTGGGCCCAGTTCTGTTTTTGTTGTATATTAATGATTTGTCGAATATCAGCATATCTGGAAAGTTTACACTATTCGCACTATTTGGCGCGCCAAGAATTGTAGTGAACTCAAAGAGGTGATATATAATGATGTCAACAGTATTAAAGTTTGGTGTGACTCTAATCGTCTTGTACTCAATATTTCAAAAACCAACTTAATAACCTTCCGATGCTTACTTGATGACTTACCCCTCGGGTGAAATGTTATTGAAAATAAATTCAACCCAAAATTCCTTGGATTGGTTATTGATGAAGTTGAGATTCGAGGATCACATTCTGGCCTTGAGGAAAAAAAAAATCGCCTGGGTGTTTCAGAGTCAAGATTGTCTCAAATGAGTTGGGATCATGTGCGGCTAGAGTCGTTTATTATTCTCTAATTGAGTCTCATCTCAGGTACGGCATCCCATTCTGGGGTGCATGTAATGATAACTGCATGAACAGTATTCTTGTTCTTCAAAAAAGGGGTCTGAGGTTTATGTGCAAAGCTAAAATTCGTGACTCCTGTAAGCCTTTATTCATTAAATTTGAAATACTTACGGTAATAGCAATCTTCATATTGGAAACCGTTTATTTGATTAGGAAACATCTGAACACGTTTAACAAACTTCCTTCACATTATGTCACTCGACAAGCTATAAACGTAAGTCTGCCACTTCCTAAATCATCACTAATGAAAAATTCTATTATTTACAATGGCTGCAAGATGTACAATCATCTACCTACCTATATCAAAAACACAGCCAATTTGAACATTTTTAATAAGTCCTTAAAAAACTTGCTGTTAAATAAACCTTATTATAATTTACAGGAATTTTATTCGGACACATTCTAACACTTTACAATATCCTATTTATTTGTTATCGGCCAGTCTATACAATTTCTGTTTGTTTTGGGTAATTATATTATATTTTCCCATCTAATGATATTCAATCACAAACTACGACCAACATCACCGACTATCAATATTCAACAACAACTCAATCCAGTGAGGACTACCAAATATTTAGGGATCAAATTGGACAGCAAACTTACCTTCAACACACACCTAGAGGAAAAAAAGAAACAAATGATATCCAGAGCCAAGCATTTCAGTTGTCTCACATACCAAAATAAAGGCATTAATATTCCAACAGCCAGCAGAATCTACCAACTCATCTGCAGACCAATGATTGAGTATGGACACACTGTTTTTCTCAACTGCAAGCCAACAACTAGAAGAAAATTGCAAGTTGCGGAAACAACTGCACTAAGGACTATCACAAAAATTCGTCACCCAAACAACCCACTACACAACCCGCCAAACAAACTCTTATATGAGCTCTCCAACGTTATGCCGATCGAGGATCGTCTGAAACATCTACTCCACCGATTTTGTCTGAAGCCCATAAACATAGAGCTCCTCAACAGATATACCCTCATAAGAGACCCACAAATTCAAGCAATACATCGACACCCTCAGGCGACTACCTGGGAAAGAATCCAACACGAACATGATTAAATATGCATAATTTTTTTTTTTTTAGATATATATTTTTTATAAAATTGTACCAATAGGCAGAAGGACTTCGGTCGATAGCCTATTGAATTGAATTTTTGTTCGGTTCAATAAAGTTCCTTTTATTATTATTATATTGTATTTGCTGTCTATTTTATTTATACATGTATTTTACATATTAACTAGTAGGAAACTGACATACATTATCTTATTACTTTATATTAATCATTGACCAGTATGTACTAGACATACCTTAAAACTTCTTAGATGTAAGCAAACTTTGTCAACAAGAATTTGGTTTCTTATGATAATAAAGTATATTCTCTCTCTCTCCGTCTCTCTCTATTCCCTTCATAGAGAAGAAACTTAATATTTGAGATGATTTTGATCCCATTATAAGGTGCCAACCATTTTTTCGTTTCCCAGAGTTAGAAAAATGTGAATTTTTTATTTTTTTTTCATTACAGAGATAAGAAAAAATCACCTACAGGCTACGCCTTGGGCTCCGTAGAGGGTAGGGTGGCCATTCAGTACGTCAACCCTGCCAATCCCAAAGACAACTTCACATTCAAATGTCACCGTTCTAATGGCACACCGAACGGATACCAAGATATTTATGCAGTGAACGACATAGCATTCCACCCTATACACGGGACGTTGGCCACTGTCGGTGCTGATGGATCTTTCAGCTTCTGGGACAAAGATGCGAGAACGAAATTGAAGCCGTCTGAACTAATGGAGCAACCCATTACGAGGTGCGCTTTCAACCACAACGGGCAGATTTTTGCTTATGCTGTTAGCTATGATTGGAGCAAGGGGCACGAATTTTACAACACTCAGAAGAAGAATTATATTTTCTTAAGGCCTTGCTATGATGAACTCAAGCCGAGAACATCTTCATGAATATCTTGTATCAGTTTTATTGTGTCATTTTTTATTTGAAATATATGCTATAATAAATACAACTTTGTATATTAAATTCAATGTCACTACCCAGCTTGTGATAAATTACTACGAAGGTAATTAACACGAATACAACTGTGTAATAAAATTGAAGGTTCATTGGGTTTACTGGACATTATGAAGAAAAGTCCTATAGAAAAATTATCCAGATTTGCTTAAAACGGCGACCTTTCTATTCATGCAATTTTCCATTCTCATTGTCAGATAACAAAAACCTGGTCTAGTTTTCATTCACACTCTTCGTCTCCAAAGATGACAATAATAAACAACCTTTTCAAAGACAAGCTTTTATTCAAATGCACTAAAAAGTAAAAAATAATTGTTTGGATGTGTGACGTAAGTTTGGATGTCATTGCATGATTCACTTTTGGAATTCAGAGTTTAATGTTGGTGTCTACTTTTGACACAATCAATGAACAAAATTGAAATGAACAATAGATAGATAGATAGATTTTATTGACTACGTGACACATATATAAAATACATTTGTACTAAGTCGGGGGAGGTGGATAAAATTCAAATTATCTGCCGTAATGACATGGAATGATTTGAATTTATACAACATATAAGAGACTAATTTCAAACAGTAGACAGATTCATTAGGACAGATTTACAATACTAAAAATAAATAAACATTTATGGAGTCATAAAACACCCATGAATAGCACTGTGACAAGCGGTTAAGTATCGAATATCTTTGATTCCATGAACTCGTTTATGGAATAGAAAGAACTTTCTAGGAGAGCCTTTTTGATTGTATATTTTAATTTGATTGTTCATATTCTTGACTTCAGAAGGCAATTTATTGTACAGTTTTATATCTGAATTACGTGCAGATGTGGTTAGTCTATATCTCGGATTAACTATTTTACTGCAATTTCTAGTGTTATCAGAATTAATAGCATAAGTTGTTGGGTTTTTATGAATATCCAGGAGAGAATGAAAAATGTAAATAGAGGGTAGAGGCATTATTCTCAGATCCCGAAATATTTGGCGACACTAGTCTCTAAAACCTGCCCTGGCAACAATTCTTACAGCCTTTTTTTGTAGAACGAATACCTGATTAGAGTAACTTGAGTTGCCTCATAGTACAGTTCCATATGTGATATGTGAGTGAAAGAGAGAGAAATATGAGATTTTGAGTATATCTGGACTTAGAACTTTTGCGAGACATCTTGTAACGAATTTTTCGTTACTTCCTTATACATAACCCATTTCTCATAACGTTTCCGATTATCTTTACGGTGGAACGGGTCAGTAGTCACTGCTCAGGTTGTGAAGAGTGCGCCTTTGTTGTCGTCTCGTGAAAATGGTATCGTGACAGTTGTATTCATGTCGTCAAGCTGTGTTTTTTCCAAGTGTTTTTCAATAGAGAAAAACCAAGAACAGTTTGTGAAAAAACCCAGGTAGAATTGGTGATTTGTTCGAACCGAAAGGATAATTGTTCTTTTTCTTGATTTGAACGTCGAGATAGGCAGGTGGACTGAGTGAATTGATTTTGGTAAGATCTATAAGTTAAATAAGTTTCACTGCTGGAGTTTAGTTGAGTAATATTATTCTCTTTATCTTGCAATTAACGTTGCAGCTGATTAGCATTTTCTTCTTTTTCCTTGTGCTTGTAATATTAGAATTTTTGGATATACCGCATGGTTAAATATAGATATTTCGGCCATTTTGACAAATCATTCATAGTACATATTGTGGCTAACGTAACATCTGTTCCGAATATTGGGAACTGATTTTTTTTCATTGGAAATCAGTTCTACGCTTTTGCATTTTTTAGGTACCAAGTAATTGGTAATTTCGAATGGACTAGAGCTTACTTACCTCACAGGACCAGTGGATTGTTCCGAGGATTCCGATTGATTTTTCTGGGACAGTTTGGAGTGACTAATAGGACGGCTCTCTGGTAAGCAATTTTCTTTATTTCATAACTATATGTTTATGAGAGTAATTTTCTTTTCTCTTGAGAAAGAATTGCTTATGGAGAGAGTTGTACCTCTGGCCTAACGGTCTCAGAACACTGATTCGATTCAATATATGCCTCAAGCGTAAAGTTGATTTCGTTTAATAAATTTCTTATATCTATTACTCCATTCAATTCCCAGTGTAGCTTATTTGATTTTTGATCGTTGCAGAGTCAATTCACTTCAGTTACTACCTTATCGCCAAGAGCAGGGAGATTCATTCTAATTTTTGAGAATTACCTGTTTATCGATTTGAAAAGGGAATTGCCGCCCTATTTCAAAATTATCTTTATCTAAGAGAATTGTACCCACTGAAAGACGTGAGGTCTCCCTCTTCAGTTATCTTTAAAAATTCTTCAATTAAAAGAATTATTTAACATTATCTTTTTCTAAGAGAGTTGTGCCCACTGAAAGACGTGTGGTCTCCCTCTTCGGTTTATCTCTGGAAATTCTTCAATAAAAAGAATTATTTCACTTTATCTTTATCTAAGAGAGTCGTGCTCACTGAAAGATGTGTCTCTCTCTCTTCTTATCTTGGCTGAAGAGTATACTTTTACTCTGACTATTATCTTGGTTCAGAAACCCTATATTTTTTGTAGCTTACTAGAGTATTTTGGTTATAACGCTATATTTTCCTTTGGCACTTGCTTTAAAATAGTATATTTTTTCTCTGGTAAAATTTTAAGGAAATTTTTATATTTCTTTTGGAATACCTTTCCTCATTAAATTTTTTTACCCTTCTGGTACATAGGATCACCTTATCAAAACTTATTTGTTTCAAAACTTAACTGAATTTGATCACAACGTTTAAGGGAGAGGTTTGTTTTGTTTGGTTTTAAATTTTGTTCATTTTTAATATTTTTTTTAAATTATTAAAATTAACTTGTAAATTTAACTCCATAATAGCAGATTGGATTGCTATTTATTATCTTTGTTCTTTCACTGTAACTTTCCAGTCTTTTATATAGACTGAGATTTTTATTGTATGCTATCATTTGCATCTATCTTTTGACTCTCGATTAAATTTTGAAACATAAAACTTGAGGTTCAAAGGATATCCTTCGTTCTCCCCTTTTTGTACATATTTTGATTCCTATCATCTTCTTCGCATGATATATACCACGGAGGGAACCCATCTATGGAGACAGAAGGACTAGTAACCTGGGAGGTCTTACAGCACATCAATATCAGCACTGGTCCGTGAAGATCAACTAAATTCACGCCGATAAGGGGGTCTAAAACCAACTATAGAACCACCCACGACCATCTTCATCGTAACCGCTGAAACCAAGTTCCTCCTAGAACCGCTAAGACCAGCTTCAAGAAACTAGCCTTCATCTCTCTCACTCAAGAACTCCGAAGGTATATCCGTGGCACCAACAACTGGAGGAATCATACTTGTAAATGTTCGGGTTTTGATCAGAGTCGAAAATACTGGTTTTTTATGTAATTTCTCAATTTTTGTTCACAGAAATCAATACTCTTATAGTATAATTGTCAACCTGTTTTTTTATTGTCCAATCATTTTAATTCCATCTGGAATAAATTTGTTAAGTTGATTTATTGCATATTTATTTGCCTTCCCATACAAGCTAGGTAACATTTATTTAATTTTATTTATCTTTGACTTTTGTCTTTAGCAAGTCTGGCGCCCAACTCTTGAACTAGTCAAGTTAATGAATGTATAATTTTTTTAGTGGCCAAATTTGATTAACTAGGAAAAGTCATTAATTGAACCTTACTCACGGCCTAACCGTATCCATCTGAGCAGCCTATCGGCAAAGTGATTTCACCTTCTTAAATTTGAATCATATAATTTAAAATCTGGGGTTCAGAAGTAAGGGGTGTTGCAATCTAAGGAGAAATAATTGACTAGAGAGTTTTTTTACAGAGTTTTTCAATATGGCAAGACCATTTCAATGTTTCATCCAAAGTAATGCCCAAGAAATTTACAATAGACCCTTTATTCAGTGAGGAATTTGTCGAAAATGTGATGGATTGTGTTTTACAACGATTTTGTTTGAAATGATTGGGGGCCAGCCATTGTTCAATTTTAGTGTTAGACACTTCCATTTGGTACTTCAACTCATCGTGATTTGGGTTAGCCCCATAAAAGGTTGCATCGTCTGCAAACAGTACACAGTTCAATGGATTCATATAATCAAAGATATCATTGATGTATATAATGAACAGAAGCGGACCTAACACCGAACCCTGTGGTACACCGTCTTAAACTGTTAAGCTTACTGAATGGGCTTCTTTCAAAAAGACTGATTGTGATCTGTTAGAGAGGTAAGATTTGAAGAAATCATTTGCTACCCCCCTAAATGCAATAAGACTTCTGGGAAGCATAATTTTAAACTATAATTTCACATAGAATTATTATTATAAAATATATATCTCGTTAGTCTTTCAAAAACATCTTTTGAAAATTACTCTATAGTCAAGCACCGATCCCCCCTGAGAATTCCGTGTCCGGGGGAAAAACTCCCTGATTCCTCCCTCTCTCGTTGGGCCTGGTCAAACCTTTGGCAATGCTTTGTATATATCATCAAAGCCCAATATTTGGGTGAATCCATAAAAAAAATAATTAATAAAAAAAACCTTAAAAACAAGCTTTTATTCAAATACCCTAAAAAGTACAAAATAATTGCTTTGGATATGTGACTTAGGTTATTTCGTAAGTTCTAGATTCAAGAGCTTGTTGCGCAAAGTTTTCATTTCGAATACAAATGCGACAAGCTTTTGAATCAATAGCTCAGGGAATAACCTACGTCACACATCCAAAGCAATTATTTTGTACTTTTTAGGGTATTAGAATAATGGCTTGTTTTTAAATAGGTTTTTTTTATTAATTATTTTATTTTTTGATTTTTAGTAAGTACCCCTAACACCCACATACCAATTTTGAATCGAATCGGACCATAATTACAAAACTCGTTCGCCATCTTGGAGCCGCCATCTTGAATTTGTGAATTTTGACAAAAAAATCATTATTTCTGACCCCAAAAACCCCCACATACCAATTTTGAATAGAATCGGACCATAATCTTTAGATCTTTATTTTATTTAAATAGGATATACAAATCAGCTAAAAAAAAGTTAAACTAAGAGATATGTGGTACATATTGAAAAAATATACAATAAAATATATAACAAACATTAAAAAGTCGGTTTAAATAATATATATCATATTTGTGCATTTGAAACAAATTTCTTCAGTTCATTTTTGAAAATGTTCAGAGATGGGCTACTTTTAATTGGATTTGGTAATTTATTGAACTGATCGAAACCTTTGAAAATCAAAGAGTTCATGGTGTTTTTGTGATTTGCTCTATTAATATATAAATTATTATTATTTCGAGTGAAGTAGTGGTGAAGGTCATGATTGAAGACAATGTACTGTTTGAAATAGCATGGCCCTAAATTGTTCAGTATTTTGTATACGAATATCATGGTGAAATAGATTGCCAATTTAAAACATTAAGCATAATCTTAATAGGAGTATCCCTACCGCACTTCAAAATGATCCTCATACCACGATTCTGAAGTTTTTGGAGTTGAGACAATTTATTCAGATTGAAGAGATATAGGATAGAGGAACAGTAGTCGAAGTGTGGCTGAACAATTGTCTTATAAACTGTGATTCTTGACTCAGTCGACAGATTATTGGCAATTCTAGAAAAAAAGAATAATTTCTTTGAAATTTTTTTATGAATATAATAAAAATGATTATCAAATGATAAAGTATTATCTATTTGGAATCCCAGATATTTAGTTGTGTTCACTATTTCAATTTTTTCATCATGAATGTTAAGATTAATATTTTTTAGGTCTATTAGGCTGTATTTATAATTGGTAGTGATTATCATTGATTTTGTTTTCAATACATTCAGCTTGAGTTTATTCATTTTCAAATATTTGTTGACACTTGCTAATGTGGTATTTATTCTTTCTATTGCCATTTCTGAGTTCTCATGACTGCATGCTAATAGGGTATCATCCGCAAAAAAGTTCAGAAATTCAGAATCAACAAACAATGGCATGTCATTTAAATAGAGTATGAATAGAAGGGGACCCAGAACACTACCCTGGGGAACTCCAACATCATTTGCAATTTCACAGGAGTATATGTCATTCACTCGAACACGTTGTTTTCTATTGGTCAAGTAATTAGATAACCAGTTGAACACTTTCCCCTCTATTCCATATCTATTCAATTTGGCTAGTAGTATAGACCTATCAATGGTCTCAAATGCTCTTCTGAGATCAAGGAACACAGCCACAACAAACTTATTATGATCCAGTTCGGTTTTGAATTTATTTAGGGAAAGTTGTACTGATGATTCACAGGAGTGCCTTCTACGGAATCCCGATTGGTTATTTATTAATAATCACAGAAATCGTCGGACATCTTGAAGCCGCCATTTTGATTCTATGAATTTTGTCAGAAAATTCGTAATCTTCGACCCTGAACACCCCCACATACCAATTTTGAATCGAATCGGACCATAAACAAAAATCTCGTCCGCCATCTTGGAGCCGCCATTTTGTTTTTTTTTCTCTAACAAATGCATAGTCACGGGAACTATGAACACCTGCCAAATTTCACGTTAATCGAACTAGAAGTGGGTCAAATTTAACTTGCAAGATTTGATGACAAACATCGGGACAGGTGAAACTAAATAAAAGCTTGTAAAAATGTGTCTGTTCCTCAGATTTGCAAAACACTTTTTATCACTAAACTGGCCTCAGTCAGATTATTATATATCTCACCTGTCCATAAATAAAATACGCTAGTCAACATCTATGGATATTGTATTATCGATAAACATTTTTATAAAATACCTATTTATACACAATAAATCAAGTACAAAAAATTTCAAAATAAAAACAAAAATCTTCCAATAAATTAAAGATAAAAGTCAACAATAAGTAGGTTTTAAACTAGATTTCACAGAATATAATTCTAAGAGATAGTTATAAAATTCAAATACAGTGTATACTCCTAAATTTTAATGGTAATACTCATTTATCAACATCATTAACTTTTTCCCAATCCCCATCGAGGCTGCTGTTGCTACTAGGCGTATCCAAGCTCAAAGCTGAATCATTCTTATTCAATCTCGTCGAACCGGACGATTCATCATTATTCCCTACTTTGGTTTTGTTTTCCCTTTTCGGAGACTCCTGTTTGAAAACTACTTTCTCTCCAATGGGTAGTTTACTGGATTTTGGCATAGGTATCGGGTTTTTCTTTTCATTTTCGTATTGCTCCAGTAATTGAATCTGCTCTTCTTCAGTTAATTCTATGTTTGGCCCAAAATCTTCTGAAAGAAGAAAAAATACACACTGCTACCACCGACATGCTGATTTCAGTGAAAAGTACCTTGGTCCCATTTTAAATTTTCTTCAGCTACAAGTTTTTCTTTCTGCTCTCTTTTTTCAAGAGCCTCCTCTCTGGCAAAGTCATCTTCCAACAGGGCTTTTTTGAACAAGTACCTGAAAATAATCCAATCAATAGAGATATATTCGAAAGTATGAAGTATCCATTAAGCAATTCTTTATTATAGCACGGCGCTAAAAATCCTTAAAAAAAAAACTCTCCGAATGTTCATATTTCAGCTATAACTTCAGAAGTATTAGAGATATGAAAAAAATGTCTTGTATGAAAGTTGTAGCTCGTCATTTTTTCTACAAAAATAGTTCCAGCAAATTATGCGAAAAATCGTGTCGTTAGGGAGATAAACGTGATTTTCCACTTAGTAGTCTAACGACCGGTTGAAATTGCTTGGGAACGAAAAATGACCCCAATTTTTATATAACCAGACCAGTCAGTCGATGTTCCTTCTACTAACAAGAATAGAAGTTGTTGGCAAGAAGTATCTGAGAAGAAAAAAATCAACTACTAATATTCATATCAAATATTTACAAAACGAAACAATCACCGATCCATTAACAGTGGGAAATACATTCAATAATAATTTCTTATAGTGGAAAAAATAGGTGGAACCAACTTTGAAACGGCTTCACAGTCCAGTAGTAATCATAAGTTCATTCTATGTCCTTATACAGATGAAAAACTTTATCTCTTACTGAAAACTAAGCTGAATAAAAACTTTTTAACAAAAAATTAAACCAACGAGATACGGAACTGAAAAGTAAAAAATCAAATAAACCTTCTTAGTCTCAGTAACTAAGCTCCTAAACTAATGTAAGTAACTAATTTTGATAATTCAGATAATTTTTTTGAAGTAATTTAATGATCTTCGTTGATTGTTTGTTTGGCGCCGACTTAAAATTAGTTTCTTACATTAGCTTAGGAGCTTAGTTATTGAGACTAAGAAGGTTTATTTTATTTTTTACTTTTCAGTTCCGTATCTCGTCGGTTTAATTTTTTGTTAATAAGTTTTTATTTTTCAATTTTTTGTGGCTGAAATCTACTAATAACTAACTACTTGTTTTTTGATTACTTCCAAAATACTTACTTACCCACCCTACTTCAAATATTACCAGTTAAATAATATGATTATCTACTTTTACTATTTGTTGTAATATAAATTATTTTTGTTGTTCTGGTTAGTTTATTTCATTACTTTGTATATCATTCCATCCTCTCATAGAATATAATGATTGTGACGGATGTAGGAGAACAAAAATAATGACACTAGCGATCTGTCATTGTCAACTACATATGTGTACCAATGTTCACAAGTGAAAAATCAATTATCCCCTATTTTTTTACCCGTAAGGGTGGATAAATCCATTCGAAATCCAAATATGATCAACTATGAGGTATACCCTATCTGATAAAAAAAGAATCATCCAAATCGAATATCCCAGTACAAAGTTATGCCTGATAGAATCGGTTAACAGACCAAATTCATAGGGTGAGTGATCAATATCCTTCATTTTGCTACCCTTAGGGGTGGATTTCATCTTTTAAATTCAAATGGGACCAACTTCGAAGTACACCCTATCCACTGAAAAAAGAATTATCGGAATCGGACGTATCAGTAGAAAGTTATGCGTGATCATACATTGAAAAAAATAAAAAAATACGTGTCGACTAGAGAACCTCCTCCTTTTTGGTTTCGTCGGTTAAAAATAGTAAATCATGTGGTTCGGATGAAATACTAAATTTCCTAGTGTGAAATATATTATATTCCCTAATAAAACTGACAAAAATGATATAGATAACTATCGACCCATCATGATGCCATGTCCTTAAAGTGTTTGCGTATGCTTATCTGAATCGTCTAATTAAATATGTATTTGGATAATGAAAGAATAATTTCTAAAAACCAACATGTATTCCAACAGTGGAACTTTAACCGTCATTAATTCATTTTACTTTAATATTTAACAAGATACTTGAAGCCGGTGAATGCCCTGTGGGGACTGTGTAGATCATCATAAATTGCTGATGAAACTACATAATTATGGAATACAAAACACAGCACACAAATGGATAGAAACTTTTTTGAGGAATCGCCAGCAGTATGTCAGTAAAAACATTAAACGTGGTATAAAATCCTCAGCAATTGACATTTCCCTTGGTGTACCACAGGGTTTAGTGTTGAGACCGGTACTATTCATTTTTTATATCAATGACTTGAACGTGACAATATGTGATATTCTCCTTATGATATACGCTGATGATACATCAGTGATTGTATCCCAAAAAAACGATAAAAACAGTGTACGGACATCTTCCAGAAGTTGAATATGTGGTTTCTCTGCTAATTTTCTCTATCTATATTCTGACACTTCGTTAGATTTCAGAATTATCAGAAGCCTTGTCCAAAACTGAATATCGACATTAGTGATAATCAAGTGGCTCAAAATTGCACAAATGTTAAATTTCTAGGAATACATTTTGACAATACAATAAGCTGGAAAACTCACTGTGATAAGTTAGTACAAAATTTACTTATTCAGAAATCTAAGGGAAGTCTTGAATACAGAACAGATACTTAACATAACATTCTCAATTGAATATTGAATAGATTTTTTTTTCTGTGAATTGAAAAATCCACGATAAAAAATTAAGATATTTTTTGTGAATGTCTAACAGAAAACAACTACTTCCCTGGCTAAAGCCACGCTGGACATTGAACTACATCTGACAGATATTCTGAAAGGACCCTAACTCAAAACAAAAAAATCTAAAATTGAAAATTTGCATTTTTATTCAGATAGTTATTTGATTTTTTAATCCAGTCTTAATTAAGAACTCATATAGATAAGTGAGGCAAAGAAGAAAGTTTTCCAAAAGAGAGTACTTACCATAAATCATTTGTAACATTGACGCAAGCGAGGCATAGGTCTTCAATATATTTTTGTCGACGAAAAGCTATTTCACGCTTCCACGATCATCAGGAAGACCGGAAGAAATGGGAAACACATTTTCTAGAAGCAAATTCACTTTGAAAAGTAGTTGTTTTCTGTTAGACATTCACAAAAAATAACCTCATTTTTATCGTGGATTTTTCAATTCACAGAAAAATCTTTCTATTCAATTGAGAATGTTTCCCTTTTCAACATGACTACCCCACAAGAGGTTATCTTGAACGATGTAAGATAGTGACTAAAGTTTAACTTTCAGTCGCAGATGATTCCACATCTGATTTTATGAACATCCTGTTCATATTTTCAAACAAATCAAGATACTCAACATTTAATATGGACAGGTGGAATCACGGATGAAATATGGTGTGTGTTTTTGGGATGGTCCACACATACAAATAACGTTTTTCTTGGCAAAAAACGAATAATGAGAACTATTTCAGGTTTGTCTTTACGAAAGAGTTGTAGGAATCGTTTTATAAAATTAAAGACCCTAACATTACCTTCACTCAATATATTTCAATTATGTAATTTTATTTTCAAAAATAAAGATAAATTTATCAAAAGATCAGAAATTCATGATAAAAACACTAGGTACAAAGATAGATAATTTTCCAACTCCGTAGACTAAATATTCAATTTAATACCGATCACCAGATAGTGTTGGCTTGATTTTTTTTCAATAAATTACCAAATGAATTAAAAAGTTGTTGTACACAAGTATGGTTATATTTTTACCGTTAGTAATTTATGTTCTTATTTTTAATCCAATCGCAAATAAATAAGTACCGTCAGATTCGTCAAAAAAACCTTTTTTCAAAATGTGCTTGTCAAAAAATGGTCGCCATTTGAAAAATATTAGTTAGACACGAAAATGTAATTTTGCCAACTTCTCTTATTCCTATCGATCATACTAGTCACTAAAACTTTGCCATTGTAATTTTCTGACATCACCTGATAGTTTACGTCCGATCATGGCCACCTAGATGCAATATTAAAAGTGACTAAAAAAAATTAAACCGACGAAAAAATCAACTGAAAAGCAAAAAATAAAATAAACCTTCTTAGTCTAAATGATAATTGAGCTCCTAAACTAATGTAAGTAACTCAAACAATTATCGAAGATCATTATCTATGAAAGAAGTCATCAAAACGCAGCCGTGCATCTCGCTGCCATCATTTTACGCTTCACCTAATTCAATTGCTAGTTTGTTTGGCGCCGACTCAAAATCAGTTACTTACATTAGTTTAGGAGCTCAATTATCATTTAGACTAAGAAGGTTTATTTTATTTTTTGCTTTTCAGTTGATTTTTTCGTCGGTTTAATTTTTTGTTAAAAAGTTTTATTTTTCATTTTTTTGTGGCTAAAATCTACCAATTACTACCTACTTGTTTTTTGATTACTTCCGAAATACTTACTTACCCACCTTACTTCAACTATTACCAGTTAAATAATATGATTATCTACTATTACTATTTGTTGTAATATAAATTATTTTCGTTGTTCTGGTTAGTTTATTTCATTACTTTGTATATCATTCCATCCTCTCATAAAATATACTGATTTTGACGGAACAAGAATACTGTCAGTAGCGATCTGTCAGTGTCAATTACGTATGTGTGTGCCAATGTTCACTAGTAAAAAATCAATTATCCCCTATTTTTCTACCCGTAAGGGTGGCTAATTCCTTTCGAAATCCAATATACCCTATCTATTAAAAAAAGAATCATCCAAATCGAAGAACCCAGTACAAAGTTATGCCTGATAGAATCGGTTAACGGACCAAAATTCAGAGGGTGAGTGATCAATATCCTTCATTTCGCTACCCTTAGGGGTGGATTTCATCTTTTAAATTCAAATGGGACCAAATTCGAAGTACACCCTATCCACTGAAAAAAGAATTATCGGAATCGGACGCCTCAGTAAAAAGTTATGCGTGATCATACATAAAAAAAAATATTATGGAAAAACATAAAATATACGGGTCGAATAGAAAACCTCCTCCTTTTTGGTTTCGTCGGTTAAAAATGAAATGGGCGTAAAAACTTTTTTAAATGTCACATTCTGATCCAGAATTGTCTAAGAAATCCAAAAATGTTACAATATACAGGGTGTTCCATTTAAAAATTCAAAACCGGAGCCATTTCCGGAAAGTGAAAAATATGCAAAAACTCTCCTCTTCACATACCATTTACTTATACCAAATCTCATTTTGATTCACCTAATATTCTAGAAGTTATGACTTGTCTAATAGAATCGTTGACACTCGGTATATATATATATATATATATATATATATATATATATATATATATATATCGAAATATTGATAGAACCTACTTTAGTAGAGAAAATTATGAGCTACAACTTTTGTTCCAAACATTTTTCTGTATCTCCATTATGTTTGTAGTTACAGCTAAATATAAGAAAATAAAAAAAGTTTTTGGATTTTTAGGGCTGTGGCATGGTGAAAAATTGTTTAATGGATACTTCATACATTTACTACCTGATTCCAGAATTTTGTTTCTATTTATTGGATTAAAATGACTCAGTCGACAAAGAATTCACTGAATTGCTGGCATTCATGTGATGACAAACAGTTTACCAAGTATTTTACTACATAAATAGATCACCAATTTATTGATACAACATTCCATGTCTGAATCAGCATAAAATAATGAATCATGAAAGAGAAACAATTCGGGCAAAAAATTAATTCCATGAATTTTGAATACTTACATATTATTATGTCTTATATAATACGCCATCCAAACCTGATTACCTTTTCCAGAAAAGTTGATGTTCCACAATTTCAGGCACGAGTTTAGCATACTGCCTTTTGAGAACTTCAGAGCTGTTGACTTGTTTCGCTACCCTATCATCAGACAACTGATCATCAATTATTTCTAACCAGCATTTGAACTGTTTGTGTAATTCTTCGTCAGGATCACACAGGAATGTACTGGGGTCTTTTTGAAGTTCGTATAGAGCCTTCTACAACGACTAATTTGAGCAAACTTAGCGAGCCATGGCTTTCATGAATTTACCTGGAATTTTGTTAGGGTCACAGTTTCAGAGTTTTCTACGATCAGCACCTCTGTATCGGAATCATCTGGGCTGGGATTCAAAACATTATTCATCTGACCGAGAAAAGAACTAAAGCTCCTTTTCATGTTACTAGCAGTTGAATCGGGTGAGTCGAGCTGAAATATTCTCAATTGGTAAAAATGCAGTTTAGGGAGAATTCGTGCAACACCAAAATTTTTGGTTTATGTGATAGTTCATTTCTCTGAAATCTTGAAAATAAAAAATATTTTGAAGAAATTATTCAATTTTAAAATGTACCCTTTTGATTGAATCTATGTGTCTGTGAGAGAAGAAACAGCCAATCATGAGGTCTCAATTAGTTGGCATAGGTATTGTCTATTGGTCGATGTCTGTGATGTAGCATGTACTTGCATCTAGCGATTGTCAGTATTGTGCTTCAATTTTTTTTTTATTGTCGGAATAAACATGATTTATAGGTATATAAATAGATGTATAAATGTATAAGCACTTGTGCCTATAAACACATACACAAGGAGACATATTCAATTAGTAAGTATGGTGGAGAATTAGTTATGTATATGTGTCACTTCCAAGCATATTAAAATTAGATTAGAAGAGTCACAGTTAAAATAAAGGTTTAACATATTGGGCAACAACAAAGTATATGTACATACATGCATTAAAAGCATAAAAATATGAGATCCTGAAAACAGGTATCACAGTCAAACAAAATGTAATAAAAATAATATATTTGACTAGACTATAGGTGAGATTATTATATTCAACTTTAATAGCAAGATATTGGCCAGGGTTCATTTTTGTGCCGACCGGTCTTCAAAAACATCCACACCAAAGGCGTGTCTTGGGCTGTAGATTGGGGGGTCAACAAAATGCAGCTATTGTAACGTTTGATGGTCGAGTTAAGGCAATCAGCATTGTACATATAAAAATTACTATGCTTCTGGTGGGTAAAAGTAAGAATCGTGGTATATGTATTTACATTCTGAAGAAAGTACTAAAAACATGTGTATAAGGGGGTTTGTGTGGTGTTTTTGTCGAAAGAAGGATGAATGGTGAGTGTTTTCAGTCGCCGAAAATAGCGTTGAAAAATAAGGCCTTTTGTAATTCTGGAAGCCATTATCTCGGAGAGTATTTGAGAATGCCACATTTTTACTTCGGATTTGTGTTCAAAAGGCGAAAATACGATATTTTCACCAAACGGCATGTCCCAAATCGTGAGAGTCCAATTACTGGATATTTACCATGGTGAAAATAATGGTTTTAAATAAAAACTTTTTTTTTATGACTGCAGGATTTTTTTTGGGTCAGAGAAGCTTGTTTATTTAAAAAAAAAATATATTTTACAAATCTATAGATTCTCGATTTTCCCTAAACTGCATATATACCAAAAGCTTTTTTTATTTATGCCAATACATACATTGAGTGTCTTTTCAAGAACTGCGCCAGTAGATGAAACAACACTATTTGCTTCATTTTTAACAGCTGATCCAAATTCCTCCAAATCTTTTTTGACAAACTCCAAAACTTCGCTGCTCTAAAAGGAAAATGTTCACTTTTTCAATTCCTACAAAAGTGCAGAACTCACCTTATTTTTTGCTGCATTTAACCAGGAACTGAACATCCAGCTGTTATCAGATCTAAAATGTAAATAAATTGCTTTATGTGATTGTGATAGCAAAAATATTTTTAAATGGGCTATGCACACTCTTGTCGAAACTTACTTCTCTGCCATTTTTCAAATACGTATTGTCTTAAAAAATTGCACTACAAATTTGGTAATGACGGATTTGACTTGGAAGCAATGAAGTTTTTGTTTTTTTCAATAATAGCGATGTATTATCAACATCCATAACACAAAATTTGACATTTTATTATGAAGTTAGGTACGTGTAATTTTAAGTTCTATGTATGGTATGTTCCGTTACTTTGTTAGATATAGACCTCTGGCGTCTAGACTCCAGTGCCACCATGGAGGTGAAATGTTGCAAAATTTCTTGCTTCAACCAGGCGAGTGATTAAAGCTGGATTTATAGTTAGACGGACTGTAAACGTAGACGCACTGCAAAAAGATCAACTATAGATTTTATGTACTCTTGTTTATAAATGAACGTAAACGCATGACGTAACGTAAGTGAAACGGACTGGAACAAAAGAGTTGGCCAACTTTCATCTTTTACACTACGTTTCTTGCGTCCGGCCAATCAAAATAAAGAATTATGTGTTATGTTTTTTACAAGACGTAATTATTCATTAAATACTGGAACAGTCATTCACGTATTCTTAAAAAATTGATCTGAATCAGCAGTCTTTATCTTTAAAAAATTATTGTAGGCATTCTCTACTTTTCTATTACGGTTTATGGGTCTTGTTTTGTAACGTCTTAGTCGCATAATTATTGTTCTTCGAGTTTATCGACACTTTTCCAATGCTACTGCACACAACAATAGTCTCACGGCACCAAGAAGCATACCTTCATGTATTTCATAATCCATTGTGACACAGAAAACGAAGCATAGATAAATATTTAGAATATAATACAAATCCAAACCAACACAGGTTGTTTATGATTCGTATAATGTGTAGGTTATGTTGAATATCACTATCACTTCTACCCATGCGCAAAAATTCCGTTCCGTCGATTTATAAATTCAATAATATTTTACAGTCCGTTTGTTACGTATACAGTGCGTCTACGTTACAGTCCGTCTAACTATAAATCCAGCTTAAATGCGCTTTACGACTTACGAAAGATTATACACACAGACAGGAAGCTCCGCCCATTTCCTTTGATGTTTGATTTGCCGCTTCATTGGCCTTGGACCTTTAACTTGAGATAGGCATAGTTGCCAGTTCTAAATTAGGTTTTATTTGGAATTAGGACAATACTGCCAACAAAAGTGATGAGGTCGAAAAATCTTATGAAAAATAAATTATTAATTGATAATTCGCTTTCGAAATCATATATAGTGTTGAATGCTTGAGTTTCATGTAGAATAATGTCATTTATTCCTTGAATTTCCTGATTAATTTTGAGATTTTGTGAAGTTTGCAATTATGTGTCACAACAAACGTCATCATTCAAAATGGAGGTATTGCCGTAACCCCTTTAATTGTATATTTACAATTACCTTGATGTCCCCTCCGTTATATCGTTATATCTCGTATTTCATTGATATGACGCCTGCATCTATGAATATGCTACTACACTGCAGCTATTCGGGGCTTTATTGAACGCTAGTCTTTCCTGGCTGGTGATCACCCATCCAAGTACTGGTCGCGCCCGATCTTGCTTGACTTTAGGTATCAGTAAAACTCGTCAGTCTGGCCTTCCGGCTGGTTCCTTTTTCAAATATCTTTGTTCTGATGTCCCAGCAGTAGCACAGATTATACACACAGATAGAAAGCTCCGCCCATTTTCTTTGATGTTTAATTTTTCGTTTTATTGACCTATGACCTTCAACTTGAGATACACACACTTGCCAGTTCTAAATTATGTTCCATTTGGAATTAGGACCATTCTGCCAACATAAGTGGTAGGTTGAAAAAATGAATGAAAAATTATTAATTAATTTTCAACTCGCTTTCGAAATCGTATAGTGTTGAATGTTTTGAGTTTTCTTACGTAGAATAATTAATTAATTTATTCCTTGAATTTCCTAGTTGATTTTGAGATTTTTTAAGTTGGCAATTTTGTGCCATAACAAACGTCATCATTTAAAATGGAGGTATTGCCAAAGAGTAGAGTAACCCTCTAATCTTTGGTGTTGCCGTATCAAAGAGAGTAAATAGGAGGTACTAATAAGCTCTAGCCAATTAGAATTGTATAGCATTAACCCGTCATAGTCTTATGGGGAATAGACTCTCTTATTCGGATAACGTTTACTCTCTTTGTTGCCGTATCCCCCTCAGTTTTATATTCAAAATTACTTTGATGTAGATCAAGAAGGGCATCATTATTTTGACAGTTTTCCCAGGTCATTTAAATTGAGATAGGATTCCATCTCTTTCTAATGTTGTTCGTTTTGTCTAGCCTTCTCCTCTGTGCCAATAGTGACAACAGACACTGTTACGACTTTAGAGGCTACTTGGATGATCTGACAACTAGAATTCTCTAAGACCGATTGCGTGAATTTTTAAATATGACAACACTGTCGTCTGGCTCAAGTCCTCGCTCGGTCCGTCTCCGTCAGTCAATCATCAGTCATTGGGAACCGATGGCGAAGTAACTACTGTGGGGTGCAAGAACGATCGAAAATGACGGAACGACTACGAAAGCAAAGTTACTCAAATGCAGGGTATATTTCTGGAAAAATGGCCACCGATTTCGGCCTCAGCCCTAGAAAAACCATGTTAGTTTTGGTGATAGTGGTGGGTTGTTTTGCAGTACTGTGGCCGAAAGTGTTTTATCCAATGCTCGTAGGATCTGCCAATCGTCACATCAAGCCGAGCCCTATCGACAGGACGAAAGGTCAGCGCATATTTTTTTTCTACATCCTTGAAAAAAATCTCAAAATTCGTTGTCTATTTTTTTTTTAAATTTATGTCCGCGTATGTCTTTGGTGGGAATGCGCTGATTTAGATATATTTTCTTTTGTAAACAAATATACAGAAGTGAACGTTTCCTAAAAAACATTCCATTCAGATTAAATAGTTGGTGTCAGTAAAATTAGTAAGGATGAAGTTCAGGTGGATAGTTATGTTAAAAATAGCACAAAAATCGCAGGTCCTAACCAGAAATAGATTAGATTAGGCCAGTGAAAAGAATCAACAAGACCAACAGTATATTCTGAAAATGCAGTATTCTACCATTACATTTTGTTTTTATTTGAAATGATTAAAGTAGAGCCTGTTTTAGCTATTATTAGCTTCACCTGTATGTATGTAACGGAATCTTTGTAATGAATTTTCACCCACTTCCAGTTGTCCGATTAATTTGAAATTTTGCACACGTATTGAGGATTTGATGACAATACAATAATTTCATAGCTTTGACCTGGTATTCTCACCAAAATCGCCAGAAAAAAAAAAGTCTAATAACAGTACCAAGATTTGGTGAAGTCACTGGTTGGTTGGTTGAAAACTGACGAGCCAGAGACAGGGTTGGCACTTAGCTTCCCTTGACACTGCGACCAGCTAGGGTCTATTGTATCACTCTGTCGTCAGTGGTTCCTCATTCAAACAGGTTTGTGCCTTTAATTAGGTTTAGTAGCCTGTTAATAAGGTTCTTCAGATTCATGCCTGTTTCCGGGTTGATCTCTCCAAAGGTTCTGTGTCGCCTTCTACTTAGGGCGTCACAGTCGAAGATAATGTGAGAGGATGTTTCCTCCTCTTCATCATATAGTCTACACTCCACGATTTCCCTGCGTATTCCCATGATGTTTAGGTGTTTTCTTAGGCCGCAGTGTCCAGTCAGCAGACCTACTATTTATACGTGCCTTCGTTCTGTTCAGATTCAGGTCAGCCGTCAGGGTCCGGTCACTGGTAAAAATGTCTAATTTACATTTCGAAGTAGGGTTGAAACGATTTAAATTAATTGATGTAAATACATGATTTAAATCACATGATATTTTCAATTTAAATCATGATTAACATCAAAATTATATCAAAAAAATTATACCACTGTTTATTTTTGTTAACTATAGTGCTTGTACAAAAAAACTAAATTTGCAACTTTTTCCCTTAATTGATTTCTGAGTTTGGAATGGACTAGTTAAACAAATGTTGAGAAAATCCTCTCGACTGACAAAATAATTGTCTAATTATGAAGAACTCTTTCTGAATAATGGGTATATTTTGTTGTGACTTACACCAATCTATAGGTTTTACATACAATATAACTCTTTAACAGCTTTCAAAGCAACATTTTTTTCACTCTCTGTTAGTGTTTGCGGAGTTTTTGTTGGGTCAAGAAGATATGCCAACAAATGATATGGGGTTATACACTGTTCATAACGCCTCTTGAATTTTTGCAGATGTTTTAAAGTTATGTCAGTTTTGTCAAAATGGGTTTCTAATATTTTAATTCTTCCACAACATCTGAAATGCTGACAGTGTTTCTTTGTAGTCTATCTATTGCGATACAGATAGGTTTAAGTATTGTTAGGTAATAATAATAATAATAAAGGTCTTTATTGATTACGTAACAGTTTTCTTAACACATTATAAGATAGTAGGGCGAGGTTCAATTCATTCAGTGGCTAAACTGAATGTCTGTTCTTCCACCTAACCCTGAAAAAGATAGACAAAAAAGCGCAGAGAAGTAACCTATACTGAGGAATTCAGTTCATTCAATACTTGAAAAAGCAAGATATACATTACTTACTAATAAAAAAGATGCTCGAAGAGTTTAGTTTTAAATAACATGATTCCGACGGATATTCTAACGTTTCACGGGAGAGAATTGATTACTTTGGCGATGTCGTAGCTGAATGATCGTTCGAACTGTACTGTATTGTGTAGGGGAGGTGTAAGCTTTCCCTTGAATCTTATATTCAAGTTATGAACATCTGTGCGAAAACTGATTTTTTCATAAAGATAGGGTGGTGTTTTATGATTCAATATTTTGTGATACATACATGCAGTATGTATATATCTACGTTCTTTCATTCTCACCCATTTGATTTCTTTGTATAAATGACTGATATGACAGTACTTTCGAACCCCAAAAATGAGTCTTATACACGAGTTTTGCACTTTTTGAATCCTTAGAGTATCCACGTTATTGAGACAGTTACCGTATAAAACATCACAGTAATTTAACTTTGACAACACCAACGTTTCACATAATAGAACTTTTATGGATCTAGTAAGGTACTGGCGTATTTGGTAGATTAATTTTAAACTAGCATACACTCTCTGCAGACAGATAGAGACGTGCTTAGTGAACCTCAAGTCTTGGTCCAAATATACACCTAAATTTTTTACACATTCTTCCCTTTTAATTATTTCATTGTTGTTTACTATTGGATGATCTTCACTTAACCCAGTTATTTTTAGCCGATCTTTGATTCTTCCAAACAATATAGCAGTAGACTTTTTTGGGTACAACATCAAGCAGTGCTGTGAAGAATGTTTGTGTAAATTTTGAAGATCAAAATTCAGAGAAGTTATAGCTTGTGTATATTCGTCAGGCTGAAATGATATATATAACTGAGTATCATCTGCGTAAAAGTGATGATTGCATGATAAGAATATTTTTGTGAAGTTGGAAATATATAAGGAGAATAATAACGGACCAAGTATTGAGCCTTGTGGAACACCAATGCTATTGATTAAGTACTGAGACAGTCTGTTGTTATAACTCACTACTTGTATTATGTGACTCAAATAGTCCATAATAAGAGTAGAGGCACTCACAGTCAATCCACAGAATTTCATTATGGCCTCGATAATTTGATGATTCAGGGTGTCGAATGCTTTCGAGTAGTCTAACAGAACCAATAATGTTAGTTTTGCTTTATCATTCTCCCTGAAAATATCATCGGTAATCTTCATCAGTGCAGTACAGCAGCTATGATTTTTTTTGAATCCTGATTGGTTTGCCGGGATTATTTATTTTCCAACAGGTGTTTGCAGAGTTGAATTTCTATTATTTTTTCGAGGATCTTTGACATTGTTGGTAAAATATTTATTGGTCTTATATCATTATGTGATGATGGATTGGGTATTTTAGGAAGAGGAATCACTTTGGCTTTTTTCCAAATTGCTGGAAAGACGGAATGTTGCAAAGAAAAGTTAATATCATGAGTTAAATAAGGCAAGACGAAGGGTATGCATAGTTTTATACTAGAAATATTCAAACCATCCAATCCTGTAGCTTTACTCTTCAAGTTTTTGATAATGTTTAAGATTTCGATTTCCTCTACTGGTTTAAATGTTAATTGTGAGGTGATATTTTCATGAGTATTGTTTTGATAATATGATATGACATCTTGAACAGCTGTCAGTTTTGGTATAGAATTGACGAAATGATTGTTCAGCTCATCTACGTCCGCCAGTTTGTCAGGAATTATATAATCACTTTTACTATTTGACGTAAGATTGAGACTTTTGATCGTAGTCCACATTTTAGAATACTCTGTGTTGACGAATTTACTTTGATAGTATGCTTTCTTTTCACATTCGACCGCTACATTGACAATATTCCGGAGCTCTTTATAGGTTGACCAATCACACATTAATTTGGTTTCTTTGTACTTTCTAAGTGATTTGTCTCTATCTTTCATTATGTTTCGTACTGCATTTAGGAGGCAAGGCACATATTTTTTTGTGACTCTAATAGTTCTGTATGGAGCGTGTATGTCTAGTAAAGTTGTAATGTTTTCGTTAATGAACTCTATTTTACTATTTATATCATTCAAATCGTATATATTACGCCACGGGATCGACTAATCTTTTTAAGTGAATGTTTGAAATTTTTCCTCTTATAATATTTTCAATTTCGTTTTTGTTCTCCTCAGCAATTTTGAAAAGTATGGGCCATGACTCAAAGAAATCTTTTAAACAGTCTGCAAGTGAATTCCATCTGACATCATTTAGCAAAAGTAGTTTGTTGCCTCCTTTTTTTGGCATATGCTGCAGAGGCAAAATGGTTGTTCCGGAAGTATTTGGCAATGTAAACATGTCCAAATCTTTACATAGTAAATTTAAAATATGTGCAGCGCAACCATATGTAATAAGGTTCAGTTCAGTAGTAGATGTTTTTATTGGGTTAAAAAAAAAGCATCAACTTAAAAATCACCCCGTATTCTGTATATCTTTGGAAAATTCTTATAAAAATAAAATTTAAAGAAAAAACTTATTTACTTATTATAATATATATGATTCATTGTCCTATTCGATATCAGTATTTGTTTCACTACACTTTTGCCAGTGAACTTTCATCCGTACGACAAGACCTTGCATTTCATGTCTACATTTTTTTCAGATAGCTCTGTTCCCAGATTTTGCTTCAGTTTTATTAGATTTTTCTATAAAATGTGTCCAGGAAGGAAAGACAATTGCTCAAGATTCTCACACTGTATCACAGAAAATAATTTTTATCGAGTTTCAAATTTTTAAAATGACCAGATATACGCGAAAAATAATATATCTAGCGAATCTTCAATTGAATCCCAATATGTCATGCACTGCTGGAAAATTTCATATCGGAACAAGGATTAGAACGCTGTTTTGAGAAAATTTATAGTTTGTGGAGTTTTCGATTATAATTCGAAAAAATACTGATATTTTTAAAAATATGCACTGCTCTATATATCTAAAATTTTCAGTTGTAATACCACAAGAGAGCAGGGTATATATCGGATATATTCATATATCATTTTTAAAATTTAATTAAAAAACAGCATTGTTTCTTGCACAAACTATATTTAACACAAACACATTAACAAAAACCTATATTCTAAACAACAAAACCGATGATTCTAACTTAATTAAAAAGAAAAAACAAAAATAATTAATAAATAAACAGATTTTAACATAATTTTTTATTTTATTAACATTAATATTTTAACACAAACACATAATTAAAAACCTATATTCTAAACAACAAAACCTTTTATTCTAACATTTATAACTCTAATTAAAAAGAAAAAAAAGAGTTTAACATTGATATTGGTATATCCTCATCTGATGAATTTGAATTATTATTGATATATATCGTCCGAACCCTGGCAGATAGGGTCTTTTTTCCTTCCACTTCTATGAAGAGTAGACATTGTTACACTATTTGCAGATTTTTAGATAACCTTAAGAAATTTAAAGCAGAAATCACACTTCTCACTGCTTTAATAGACAGCCAATTATAAAAAAATGCAGTTAGGGCAGACGCATCTTTATATAAACAGTGCGACTGAGTGTTTTTCAACAGGAACTATCTTTATTAAAATTTGAAGAATGGTGAGAAAGAACGTGTTGAAAATAGCAACAACAATCAATAAAAATAAAAAATAAAATTGATAAAAACAAAAAATCTTGATTTTTTTTTCAACACTGAATCAACACTGAAGTTTTGGTGAATTCACTGGTATGGTCTTAGTACTTTTACCAAAAGTTATGTACAAAAGACCTTATAGGTTGAGGTACTGAGAGGCTACAATCTACTTTCACCAAAAGTTAGTAAACATTTTTCATGTGGATGAATTAATCATAGTTGAAAAGTTTAAAGCAATATGGACTAAAAAGTTAAAAATACAATTTTTGTTTGAAAAAAACGTGCTTTTCTAGAGATATGAACTAAAAAGTTGGAAATAATGAGAAAAAAGTCATTGACCCAAAAATTAATTTGAATGTAAAAAAAGCTTAGGGTGTCCCTACTTACTTTTCATAATGACTACCTTTACAAAGAGATAAAAAAATTAAGACAACTGATATCAAGCACCCTGCGCTCTTTTTTACATTAAAGTTAATTTTTTGGTCACTGACTTTATTCGTATTATTTTTCACTTTTTAGTTCATATGTCTACAAAAGCCTGTTTTTTAAACTATAATTTTTATTTTAACTTCATGCGTCACAAATTTACATTAAATTCAATTCTATCTTCATAAATGAAGTACTTAGATATATTCTCAGTAACTCTTTGGATAAAATTTATATTGATGGAACAAATCTATCTTCCTGAACAGCAAAAAATTCTAACTACCTAGATACTTTCACTTTTACTGATTTTTTTCTTGTTAGGAATGAACAATTTTGTTCGAAGTTTCCTCAAAACGATTTCTATCTCAAATTTTACTCCTAGTATCTCAATTTTAGCAGTTTTTCAAGTAGTAATGTATTTTCTGATGGGTGTCTGCCATTGTAATCTAATTTTGCAAGGGGGTTTACAAAATCTGATTATGTCTTGAAATAAAAAATCACCAACAATAATTTAATTTCAATAAGTTTTTTTATGGAGTTACAATTTTTGGCAATCTACTCCATTTTCTAAAAAACGGTGAAAAGTAGAAAGCCAAAAATGTTTCCCAAAAAAGAATTTTTCAATAAATTTGTTTAGTTATTTTTGGAAGGAATCATTTTTGTCATCAATCCAGAAATATTCATGTTTTTTCCTAGAACCATCTTTTCTTTGCAAACTTGAGCAATGTAATTTTTAATGGAACACCCTGTATATTATTACTTATTTGGAAAGCCGTGACATTTTCGTATTTAATTTCGTATACTTTCCCTATACCTATTTTGAACAGTTTGTGAGTTATGATCATTTATGTTATGAAATGTTTGAATCATCATGAAATGTAAAAGTATCAACATCGAATATTTGTAGAAAGATGTAACGGTGCTGAATCATTTCAATAAATGTTCAAAATATTGACCATTAGTTTCCAAACACTTTCTTATGCGAAAATCAACGGCAACTATTGTGACTCTGAGTTTCATGTAATTCCTTGAGTCACTCGATGTTCTAATTCTTCCCTCGTGTTGCCTGGTGTTCTCTAGACTCTTTGCTTGATAGTACCCCACAAATAAAAGTCTAGGGGTGTAAGATCAGGGAATCTATGAGACCAGTTCCATGGACCCAAACGTCTAATACACCGATCATCAAATATGCCGTTCAATTCCAACCCGACTATTGCTGTGCAATGATCAGAAGCTCCATCAAGTTGATACCAACAAGTACAATATTGTTGTAGTATTAATTCTTCAATGAAATCCCCAACCTTTGTCCGCAAGATATTCAAATATTTTCGAGAGTCAAGGTTTTCATCATAAATCAAAAAACGCATTTGATTGCCCATAATTAAACAGGAAACGTTGAAACCAAATTTTTCTTGCAATCCCATTTCTCTTGTGACATGCGGATTTTTCCTTCTTTAGAAAATACCTTCTCTCGAAAATGTTGATTCATCAGTCCATATAATCTTGAGAAAATCTGCATCAATCCTTTATGGAGCGTCTTGGGGCTTAGAGCTTGAACTTTATGAAATTTTTAGTCATGCATTCCATATATATGTTCCTTCAGAATCCTATGAACTGATGAAAGTTTCACCCCTAAATCATGAACTGCACTATGAATGCAAAACATTTATTGCGTTGTCCTCATTACCTGTCACAGGTCTAGGCAAGTTTCTTGTTGCTTTCAAAGATGATCCAAACATTTCAAAATTTCTACTCAATCTAATGAATTTTCTCAAATTCATTCGAGGTGAATCAGGATACTTTTCATTGAACTCTCTGCATGTTCTGCTGATATTTTTGTTACATTGATCAAAATGATGAATAAATCCATCAAAACCACATTTGAGTAATTATTTTTTGCCATAGTACTTTCACACCTACGGAACTTGAATTCGGGATCACAATGAAGGAATAATATGTCAATTCTCTGTCAGAACGAAATGATCATAACTCACAAACTGTGCGAGATAGGTATAGAGAAACAGCCTTCTTGAAATTCATGGAAATATAAAAAATTTCACAACATAATCTAATGTCCATAATTATTCAACAAGATCTGATAAATCCATTGATCTATTAACATATGCAACATTCGTGCACTATTATAGATGATTAAATATATTCCATTTTAACAAACATTTGTCATTCTGATTTTCCAAGTGTATTTTTTCTTTTATTTTGACTACTTTCTCTATGAACATAGGATGTTGCGATGTCATTTCCGAAACGGATGTGCATACCCTGGAAATCATGTCTGAAATCTGCAACACCATCATAAAAAAAGACGAAGACTCCTCCCTCACCGGTAGAGAACTCATACAGAAATGTCGCAGTGATATACTCGAGACGTGCGGAATTGATATTTCATCAGTGTTGCAAGAACAAGTGAGGTTGGGACAGACCACCAAACAGATATTGGACGAAGTGAGATCTCTGAATGGATCTCTCTGTTTAAAATATAATTTCGGGGTATCCCCAGGAAAGTTGGGCGTCCCCCATCGAGTGATAGTCCAGGTGTCACCTTCTTACAGTAAGCGTACATAGTGTCAATTTTTCGGTGAACATTTACTAACCAATGCGATTTGTAAATAACGCCTAGATGTTCTTTGGTGTTGGAATTGGTTTTTGAAAAGTCATAGAATGATATTTTACAATGCCCACCACTCTGACTGTGAGGATTTTGAACTAATGCTTTTTTGTAAAAAAAAAATATTCGATGCAAGAAATATCTCTAAAAACAATCTCAATAAAAGGAGCCTTGTTAATACTAATCGTTTCTCAGCATATTTATATATATATATATAAATATATATATTTTTTTTTTTTTCTTTATTTAACGTCAGTCTATTTCTGCGACCAGGGCTAAAGTCCGATGCCGGTGAGCACACTACCCCCAACCGGAAATATTGCCGAATCCTCTGGTGTTTACAAAAGATCTTTAACGAGTTCAACATCCATGAACTCGGGACCGCCATCTTATCGTCCCCTCCGAAGGACGGCATATCTATCGCCATATCTCATGCTAATTGATATAACGTCTGCAGCTGTGAATATCCTACTACACTGCAGTTATTCGGGGCTTTTTAAACGCGAGTCTTCCAAAGTTGAAACAAATATATATTATTGCAGATGGGATTGTAAAAAAAATCTTACATTTCTTCTTCTAACCGTATTTTTTTTCTTGTAGTTAATGTTAATGGTGATGAATTGGTTGAAAACAAACATTTGCAAGGCAATTTTAACTATAGGTACATGCCTTTTGAGCTATTGGGCAATTTTTACCTTCTTTTTTTTTATGAAAACTGCATTTTAGAGCAAAAAGATAAAATGAAAATGACTTTCATTTTTTTTATAAATCAACAGTTTTATAGATTGAAAATTTTTGTAATATTTCTATAGCCTCTTCAATAATAAATCAACAATGCAAAACCAAGTGCCAAATGAAAAATATACAGGGTGTAAGAACCATAGTGACTGAGACAATTGCGTGATTGGATTGTCAGGTTCTTTTATTTATTAATTTATATTTGACAATTTTTCTTCTTTCATTTTTTATATTCTGTAGCTCAATGAATCTCTGATTGTTGCTTACTACTATCTAATCTAAAGTTTAATAATGATCTCCTTATTTTTTGTCAGTTTATGCTTATAAGCCAGATTTTTGCACCCTTACCAAGTTCGAATTCTCTCAAAATCCCATCATCCTGCTTTTCCTTATTTTTTGCCAGTTTATGCTTACAAGTCGGATTTTTGCATTTGTAAGGTATATTTCATGAATGATTTCAGGAATAAAGCAAGAAAGGCCGCCACACCTAAGGTCTGAAATGGTGCATCCTGCTTTTCGAGAAAGGGGCAGAGCAATACCCCAACCTGAGCCATCTCATAAACCTTCTCCACCTTCCAGATTGATTCCAAAAGTTGTTGTTCCTGGCAGGGTAAGCAATATATGTTTCTGTCAAATATATATTCAAGCCTCTAACTCTTCGGGAAGTTAGTTTGAAATCGATTGCTCATTACTATTATTATTATTATTACAAACAAATAGACAGACGAGAAAATGAGTTAATATTGTATTGTCATTCAGTTCTGAGCTATGTCTGAAATTTCAAGTCTCTAGCTCATCGGGAAGTTATTTTAAAATCGATTGCTCATTACTATTATTATTATTATTATTACAGACAAACGAACAAACAGACAGACAAAATAGTGAGTTGATATTGCATTGTCATCCAGTTCTGAGCTATGTCTGAAGTTTCAAGTTACTAGCTCATCTGGAAGTTAGTTTAAAATTGATTGCAAGATTTGTACCGAACGGACAAACATACAACGAAAGCGAGCTAATATAAACGTGGTAAATAAGAGCTTTGACAAAAGGGACTCGGTTGAAAACTATCTTCAGGAGGCTCTCCTACTACAAACTGTAACTATATAACTGTTTTTTAGAGTGTTACAAGTCATTGAAGAATTCTGCATTAACTGTACTATAAAAAGAGATTTTTTATGCACTTAACGAAGGATGTAATTCTACGTTATTTTCTAATCATATCAAATTAAATTTTGCAATTGTGGCGCTTTATCTCTAGAAATGTTACGCGTATTACTTTGATATATTTTTGTTTTAACACTTATCTTTTTTATAGCAACCAAATACTCAAATCATGTTATATAGAATTCACTTTTGTATATAGTTTGACAAGTAATGAACTTTGGTTGCAGAAATAATTGTAATTGTTTTCTAGGTCAACCCAGAGTATAATGGGAAAACGGTATAAATTCAATAGCCTCACGTTTGCCAGAAATAATTTTTTATCGCAATTTGGCTCAGTTCCATAATTGAAAAAAAAAATACTAATTTGGTATATTACAATAGTACAATAAAGTATTTTATTGGTCTAATAAAAGGCTATAACAGCCATAGACCTGAACAATTGTATTTTGCTATGTCATATTTGAATATCTCCAAAATTTTAAAAACTGAAATTGGAAACATGTTTACGAAACAAAATGTCTTTTCTGAAACACGATTATCTGGATGAAAGGCACATTGCTTACTCTGTTATTGAAATCTATTATTATGCTCTTTGCAACTTCAACATGGAAGTAAAGCTATAGAAATACATAGCGGGATATTTATATTAGTTATATTGTTGGTAAGAGTCCAAAACTTATTTATGTATGGCATCACGTCCACTGAGACTTGGCAAAACATCCAAATATTCCAAATAGTAATTTCACTTATATCTTATTATCAGATAGATCTGTTTGAGTTTCGAAAGAGGCTTTTTTCTTATTACATGCTTTTATATAACTTCGTAATTATATTTTGTAACGCATATTTCAAACACTTTCATTGTCTTCAAATTTTTTTATGAGAAATATTCGAGATGGCTGTTACTATATGGCGGAAGAGTTTGACAATTTAGTGCCTGATTTTATTGAAAATGTGTTGAAGGTTGGAGATTATAAATTGTCAAAATTCGCCAATTTAAGATGGTTCTCGTGATTTATCATCTGATCCTAGCCAAAGTCGATGTCTGGGGGTTTTGGGGACACGGTTTATGACTTTTTCGTCAAAGAATTTTAGAAGGTGGGACGAAATGGCTCGAGACAGTATATTATTTATGGTCCGATTCAACTAAAATACAGAAAGCAAATGACCAAAAAAATCTACTGATAAAATTGAAAATGCATTTTAAAAGCTCTATGAAGAAACATTTTGAAAATACTTGAAAAAAATCATTAATTTTCACTTTCAGATTTGTTCTTTTGTCAGATGTGGCTTTAGCCAGGGAAGTAGTTGTTTTCTGTTGGATACTACAAAAAATATCTTCATTTTTGTCGTGGGTTTTATATATTATTAGCAATCACTAAAGTCAAGCCAAAAATCAGTTATTGCAAGGGAATAAAATCTTCCAATTAATGATTTTTGAACAGGAATTAGGTTGCAATAAGTCACTAGTATTGTTGTGCAAATAAAGCATTTTCCCATTTTTTGTTTTGACTGGATAACTTCTTTTATGTGGATCCAGGTTTCATCTGTTTTTTTTATCAAAATATTTGCTTCAATTGCATATCTTTAACTTGATATTTGCCAATTTTTTTGTATTTATATCTGAACGATTTTAAAACTTTAAATAATGAAGTAGGCCCTCCTCAAATTCAGAATATTGCTTTGTAATGAAAAGTAGAGTGTTGTTTTTTTTTCCTGGTATTTCCAAAGGACTCCGCACATTTCTTATGGAAAATGGCTTTCTGTGAATTTGGCTGAATTTTTGGTACCTATGTTGTAGTTCTTGATGGGCTGATCAAAATTGTCCATAGCCACAAAGCTCAAAAATGGATTTTTCGAGATATGGAGCTTTGAAAATGTTTTTTTTTCAATTTTTTTGCAGAATTTGCTCTCAATCGGAGAGCTCTTATTTCTGGTTGGGATGGAATTTTGATGTTCGGCGCCCAGAACCCGAATGAGAAATAGTCTTTCTCAGTTATATTAGGCACCGCCATCGAAAATTTTTCATACACTGCTCCACACTGGCTATGAAATGAGATATAAATCCAAAATCTTCCATACATCTTTTCATGCTACAAGATAATGCCAGGATTATTCTCATTTTCGAGAAACAATCCCAACTTTTTCGTACATTTTTTTTAATTATACGAGCTTTCTATACAAAAAAGAGACACCTTTATCATGTCGATAGGAGCACCACTTTTCGAGAAATTTAAGTGAAAAGTTTTATTTCCAACAAATTCAACTGCAGTTTTCTCAAAAATAGTTGCTACACCTTTTGTAAAAATCTGAATCTACAATCAAAATTGAGAATAAAAAAATTATACAAATATTTTGTATCCCCTTCAACCACCCAAAAAAATTACTTTCATTTTTATACTAGGCAGACAAAATAACAGAATTTGAAAGTCATTGAAATCATTTTCATATTATATTGCTATTTTGTTGATTCTGATATGCTAAATTTGGTAACAGAAATTATCTTGTTTTACATAAATGAAATGTAGTTTTAAGGGGTTCAAGGGGGTAAAAAGAACCCAACTTTTTTGTATCTGAAGATTATGAAAATATTTACCTTTTTACACAGAAAGGTACTTATGTGTCATGTCAATAGTAGCATCCATTTTTGAGAAATGTTAAATTTAAAATATAATTTTCTCAGAATATTCGTGATAAAAAAAGTTCCAGGAATAAGTTGAGCATGTGTGGTATTCGGTGAGAAAATTTCACACAAAAAATTATAAATAATATTATGATGATAATTGCAAAAAAGGAATGCTTATTTGATTGAGGTTAATTATTTATTATACATGAACCCAATGAATTTGATAGTGTTTTAAAATTTAATGCTAGATAGCCAGATTTGACAACAATTTATCCAAAACAAGAATAGACCCAATGCTTATGCACAAATTTCTGAAGGTTGTGAGCTTATGCCATTAATGTCACAATTCTCAACTGTTGAAATTTTTCAGTGTAATTTCGTCAAGTGATTTTTTGTTGTTGCCATAAGTAGTAATATTTAGGTGCTCCTATCGATTTGACATAAGAGTAAAAAAACTTCAAAGTTTAACACTATAAAGGAACATTTTCAAAAAATCTACGTACCAAAAGTAGTTTTTACCACTAAAAATCACATTTAGCTTTTAAACAAGACAATTTTTCAAGTCAGATTTGTACTAGCGCAAAAAACTTTGTGTAATATCTAACAGAAAACAATCTATCAGATGTAGTTCAATGTCCAGCGTGGCTTTAGCCGGGGAAGTAGTTGTTTTCTGTTAGATATTACAAAAGATAACTTCATTACGGTGGTAGATTTTTCGATTTTCAGAAAAATCTTTCTATTCAATTGAGAATGTTTCCCTTTTCAACATGAATACTCCCCAAGGGGTTATCTTGAATGATGGAAGATAGTGACTAAAGTTTATCTTTCAGTCGCAGATGATTCCACAACTGATTTTATGAACATCCTGTTCATATTATCAAACAAATTAGTTTTTGAGGTTCTTAAAAAAAGCATTGAAAAAAAACTATAGTGCCCCTTTTTCTCTGGAACTTTGTAATGCCATTTTGAAGCACTCTGTATACCTTATTTGTATATTATTTTATGCATGTTTATACTATTATCGCTGACATTTAATAATATATTAAAAATGAAAACTTGCAACATTTTCATATCAACCCCGGTAAGAATTCAACATGATAAAATGACATCATAGCCTCCTTGGATATAAATAAAATGTGAATGTTGTTTCTCATTTGTTCAAGTATAATATATTCTCAATCAATATTTCCAAGAACCTGCCAAATTATAGAGATTCTTTTGGCAAGTCGTCAAGTGACCCCCAGCAAGTCAATTTGGGATTGTTTGTTTTCAATTTATTGTTCGCAACTTTGCAGTTTCCCAATATCGTGAAATTATCGAATCCGAATATAATGCCAGACTTCAATTCTGGTACTATTTTTAGACCTGATCCACTCTGTGATCTCGTATATCTTGTTGATTTCGCCAAACATCCTTTACTCAAACGCGAAAAAAAGTATTTTAAGAAACTTTAGTTTGATTATGGTTCTCTTTTATGAGGATGTTTGGATTTCGTGTTATAAACATAGTTCATTCATACTGAATTATTTCCAATGATGTGTGAAACATTGTCAGTTCATTTTTCTATTCGGCCGATTTATGTCTCAGTGTTGAGCAAATGCAAAAGGTATATTATTTTTATATTCAGTTTCATAATAGCACCAGATAACTATGAAAAGTAATTATGTTATCTGGCTTAGGATTCTCAAAGTTCTAGTACCGACTTGTTGATGTTTAGCAAGTATATTTAATTATTTAATGGTAAAAAGCAATATTTCAATAACCCTGCACATATGATCTCTAAATAACATATTAATGGTTTTTGTTTTTAATCTATAATAAAAAAATACACACCATTTCTGGTTAAACCTGAAGTGTGCTCAACCTTTTTTTTTCTTCAAACAAAATTTGGGCCAGTTATCTTTCTCATTTACATGAATTCATTGGCTAGTTTGAAATTGGGGGAAAAGATAAATGTTTGCTCCTAGCGGAATTTACAATAAATAAAAATTAATATGATAAATGGTCTTGATAAAATTTCTACATGGCTGAGATATCATAAACTAACACCAAATTATGAAAAATCATCTTTTATGTTTATAACAATCTCTTATTCATTTGAAAGATCTCATAAACTTTAACAATGAAAACGTACTCTTCAATGGTAAAATCTCTTGGACTCTTGAACGATGAAAATTTTTACTGGTCAAAGCATATTAACCATTTTTTTTACCATTTCTATTGTTGACTAGTCCAATAAGCTTTTGTGTGTAATGTATAACTATGTTATGTAAAGGAATTTCAAGTGATGAATAAAATTTTGTATTTTGTATTGAATCATCGCAAAATAAAAAAATATTTATCATTGAAATATTCGATACCAATATACTTTCCAAAGAGAACTCCAATATTTGGCAACACATTGTCCACTAAAACCACTGTTAGTTAATTTATATATAAACCTAGAAACTTACTTGATATTTATTCGCTATATAAATAAAAAATTATATATTTCATTCACTTAGTCAAAAATAATTAAGACTTTTCAATTTAGTTTTTAAAATGAACAGTGATCAACATGATTATTCAACGAGGCACTCAAGGAACCTAATAATAATGAAAAGGAACACAAATATTGGCTAACAATCAATATTTTGTAGTGGTATAAAACTGTATAATCATTTGCCAAATACTCTGAAAAGCTAGGTACACTGGAATTCAAAATTAATTTAAAAAAATTCCTAACTTGCAGCAGAAATATTTTTTTAAATTGAATATATACAAAACTAGGGATATTGGGGTAAGCAGCAATGAAAAAGTAAACTCTTTAAGGTTTATCCAAGCATTCGGAAATGTTTATTTCCATCATCAGGGAGACTACAATAGATGAAAAAATTAATAGTAATACATATTCAAGTGCGAAAACATTATGCTACTTACAACTTTATTGAGGTTGGTTTCAATGTTTTTTTTTTATTTATTTGTTTATTGCAATACATCTTCCAAACATAATAAGTTCTGGTATAAGGAAGTCTAACATAGTGATACAAAAGAAAAAAACGTAGATCAAGGAATAAAACGAAGTTCAAAGTTAATACAACCACATTAGCATTGTATAAAATTATATAAATATAAATGTGTTCTCTATGTGGTGTGACAAGTGAAACTGACAGGTTAACTTGTCACACCACATAGAGTTTTAAATTGATAGATCATTGAGGTTATGGAAGTAAAAGCTATCGTAGGAAGTATTTTTTTATTCAATGTTAAAGAGAACATCTAAAAAATGAAAATCTTCAGTATGTTTGAAATGTAAAGGTTGACATCCTTAAGTCGGTCTGAAGTGACAAGATATTTTTCTCAAATGGACATTCTTTGTATTATGATGAATAATGCAGGTTTAGAGTGTCCCTCTCCTGGATACATCATTGTTATAGTTTAATAGCCCACAGTATTTTGTAAAGATGTTTGGGATGTTTGGCAACTTGATTAAAATATATAAACATTTCTATGGAAACTATATTTTTTCAAAATTTAACATATCCATCTGATCTTTCAAGCAGAAAAAAAACTGTTATTATTCACCAAGAACCTTCATTACATATACTTGAACTCACTCTCACTTCATTGTATTAGTAAAGAATAGTATTTGAATTTTATCTCTAATCATTTAGTTCTGAAGTGAATATATTTTCATTTTACAACCTCCACTAAATCGATTTACAGAACCACAGTTGTTTTGCAACACCAGAATAAATCTGAACATAAAAAATACATATTTTTTTTGTCTCAAAACAAATGTTTTTTTTTTAATTTTAGCCAGGTCCAATACCAAGCATGAGACCGACAATGGGAGGGGCCGGACATGTAGTTCCTCCTCCGAAACAAGGAACAGGCAGTATGGGTTTCATCATGCCCATATACACTATTGGAATCGTCATATTCTTCACATACACCGTCATGAAGGTAATGTTTTTTAAATGAAAACTTCATATTTGTCCATACCATGTCTCTAGACAGTACAATGAATTCAGGACCTTGTAGTTATTTAAAAAAATATGGGGTGGATTACCTCAAAACAAAAATGGTTCCAAGAGCCTATTAAAAAAAATCCAGAACACTATGTTTAAACACTCCTCAAACCTGATTTAAATATTACTCAGATAATGATGAATTAGATATTTCATACTCTGTAAAAACATTGCCATGGTTCGTAGAGGAAAATGTCAAATATTGTTCGCAATATTTATGTGCTGTACTAAACCAAGATGAGAGCAAACTCCTTTTATTCACTTCATCCCACTTTTGTTACATGCTCTCTCTAAGATATATCGCATTGAGTACCATTGCGCTTGAACAAAATATATAAATCAATAAATGTTTATTTTCGGGGAACATTACAATATGTACAGAGTAGATGAAGCAATATTGAACAAAATAATCGCCAAATATACATTTAATGCATTGTTTTAAAAGTCCATATAGTCTTAAATCGTTAATTTCAATGTCTAACAGAATTCTGAAAATATTTTTTTTTATTGTTTTTATTTCTTTAGGTAGTTTGGATGATTATAAAATCATCCTTTTACTCCTTTCCTGTTCACTCTAATAGAAATATCTAACGACTTCACGCAAGATATCCCCACGCTTCCACAAGTTAGGAAGCATCTCGATGCGTACGTTGTTGGATTGTGAGTGGCAGTGTGAAGGTCATTGCTCACTTGACCTTCAACGTTCTCATCAATTCTCGTAGGTCACTCTTAGTTTTCTCACAGTATGAACATCCTCCACGCTTCAAGTGTAAGGATTTATGAAGGTCATTTCTCACAGAATATGTATGCATACCCAACTTCGGTCAAGGTTAAAGACACAGACCACACGATATTGCCCAGCTGTAGTCGTTCAAGGTCACACTGTGACCTCATAGTGGGGAGGTGGGTGACCCGGAACCGGCTTAAATCTCCTACTTACTTTTTACAGGAACAGATACAGATAGCCATAGTTGTTCGTAAAATCGATGAATATTTTATTGATTGATTTTTGCCTGGTGCATAATAACTACAACATTTTTCCCAGAATTCCATCTTTGTTTTTAGGTTATGTTCAAGAAGCAGCCTGAAGCACTGTATCCGCCTGTAGAACCAGATCCCATATTCAGAAAACATGTTTTTGAACCTGAAAGAATATACGTTGCTCCTAAAACTACTAAAGATGGAGTGTCCTCTAAATTAGGTAAGCAAACTGAGAGATTTAAAAATGACCTTAAGATTAAAGAAAAACGTTAAAAGAGGAGTCTTTATTCTACATACAAAATTGTAGATGGGCATTGAAAATGGTAGACATTTTCAATTGTAAATTAATAAATGAAATCTGTTTTTTATCTGTCTGAAATTTTGAATTCATGCCGCCAAAATAGTAGGATGGAAAGAACGCGATACAAGTAAGTTATGTGCACTAAAATTTTCACGCAACTAATGTTGACCAGGTTTCCTCATGCAGTAATTTCACTTCCTTTGGCCGGTTAAACCTATACCTCATTCATTATCATTTTTCATCATGTCGAAACTGCATACTCCATTTTTCATCACATCTTTTAATTTATTTCTTTTATCTTTCCCAGAAAGTGCATTCAGGTTAGATGTCCTTTTAAAAAGGATTATTTTAAATAAATTTCAAAAGTGTAATTCATAAAGTTTTTTCTTTAAAAAATAAATAAATTGATATTTTTAATTTGTGATATTTTTTTGAAATAAAATATATTAAAATGTATCTGAAATTGCACAACATTATTTTCAACTTGATTCAAATTGGAATGTTTTTCACTTTAAAATGTTTTTCTCCATTATATTACTGACAAAAATATGTAGTTGACAATTCTCTTTGAAATGTTCTATAACATATACAAATGTAAATATGTATTAATGTTTGATACAAATGCATATTGATTTTTTTTTATCAATATTTCTGGAATATTTTTTGTCACAGCTTTTAAAACCCAGAACTATTTTTCATTCTTTTAAGTTTCACTATCGTTTTCTTTTCTCACTTATTCCATCAAGTGGTACATTTATGTATATTCCGAAATGTGAGGAATCGGCCATACATTTTTAGATCTAAAAAAATAAATGAATGTACCATGATTCATATTTCCTACTGTCTAGTGTAGCACAGGAGGGTGTTTTTTTGGGGCATGTTCCACTTGATACAATGATGGATATTCCATGTATATATTTATGGATATTTATCTCACTATTTGTTTATATTGTCTTAATAGATTTATTTAATTTTAATAGAAGCTGAAAAACCAAAAATATTTTAACTCACATTGAATTGAACAGTTTGTGCTACGTAGAATTTTTGCCTTCTATTGCTGACCATTTGTATTTTCCTGTTGCTTTCAAGTAGATAGTTTCCTCAATAGATGGCGACAATGAGTCTATCCCTCTACTACTCTGTCAACTCTTACATTGCTCTCACACTGACCTGGTATTATATGTTTGAGTACAGTAATCATTTGAACCCTGTGAACAATGAAGAACAGACCTTTGAAAACTGTGGCCATATAACAGGTTTTTGTGAAATCTTCCGATTCATACCATATCAAATAGGTCAAATAAAATACATCTACAATTTGATTCAGAAGAATTCCAAGATTAAATACATACACCGAACTTTTCACAATTTGCATTTTAGAAATGGGGTTCTTGTCTTTTAAATGGGATTCATACCTTCGGAAATGGGGTTCTTACCTTTGCAAATCGGGTTGTTGCCTTTAGAAATGGGTTTTTTGTCATAATAAATGGGTTTCATGCCTTTAAAAATGGGTTTCTTGTCTTTATAAATGGGTTTCATTAACCTTGCAAATGGGTTTTCCTTTGAAATGGGGTTTTTGCAGAAATGTTTTTTGTCACGAGAAATGGGTTTCATGCCTTTAAAAATGGGGTACTTGCCTTTAGAAATGGGGTTCTTGCCTTTAGAAATGGGGTTCTCGTCTTTAGAAATGGGTTTCATGCATTCAGGAATGGGGTTCTTGCATTTGGAAATCGGGTTGTTGCCTTTGATAAAAATTTTTCACTTTCATTTTAGAAATGGGTTCTTGTCTTTATAAATGGGTTTCATTTCCTTAAATCGGGTTTTGCCTTTAAAATGGGGTTTTTGTACAAGAAATGGGTTTCATGCCTTTAAAAATGATGTTCTTGCCTTTAGAAATGGGGTTCTCGTCTTTAGAAATGTGTTTCATGCATTCAGAAATGGAGTCCTTGCTGAAAAGGGAAACATTCTCAATTGAATATTGATAGAAAGATTTTTCTGTGAATTGAAAAATCCACGATTAAAATGAAGTTATTTTTTGTGAATGGAAGATAGTGACTAAAGTTTATCTTTCAGTCGCAGATGATTCCACATCTGATTTTATGAACATCCTGTTTATATTTTCAACAAATCAACGGAGTCCTTGCATTTGGAAATCGGGTTGTTGCCTTTGATAAATACATACACCGAATTTTTCACACTTTGCATTTTAGAAATGGGGTTTTTGTCATAAGAAATGGGTTTCATGCCTTTAAAAATGGGGTACTTGCCTTTAGAAATGGGGTTCTTGCTTTTAGAAATGGGGTCCTCGTCTTCAGAAATGGGTTTCATCCCTTCAGAAATGGGGTCCTCGTCTTTCATGAAATCAACTCACCATATTTGACTGTCACTTTTGTTGGTCGACAAATAATATAACTTCACACTCCTTGTCGCCTACTATTTTATCTATTCTGTGGATTCTCCGACCATTCAACCAAGCATCTCGAGTATCATGTGGAACTAGCCCCACTTGCGAAAAGGGGTCCCCCACCACCAGTGTACTTGATATGTTGTATCTGCAGGGGATGCTGAGCTGGATCAGCTTCGTCGCAGGCTTCGTGAGACCGAAATGGCCATGGAGCGTATCGTAGATCAGATGGCCAAAGTGCCATTCGAATTGAAGGTGCGCTGCAGTTTCGGGACCCCTCCTGATCCACACTATCGGCAGCTTGTAGCTTCGCTTCTTCGCGCTTTGCATGTGTCCCCCCTCGTAGATATTCCCTCGACACCTCTACTTTCCTTTTGATGGTCTGTTTGCTAGGAACGAGATGTCTCCGATGGACCAGTGTGAGATTTATGTCTACTGTTTGAGGTGCCAATCTGGTGGATTGTCTTCCGAAAGTATGGTGTAAATTTTAGTAGAGAATATAGTTTGGCCAAAGATAAAAAAATCATGGAATGTGTTATTCAGCAGTTTTTTAACAAACAAATAACAAGAATTGAACTCACTTTCGGCCAAACCGGAATTCCCAAAAAATCATCAAAGACGTCAAAATGTGGCATTTGACGTCTATATTAACTGTGTCGAGTTTCATTTTGATATCTGCAAAAACAAATGGTAAAATAGGGGTTGGGCAATAAAAAGACACATATTTTTTTTTTCCTGCTTTATTTAACGTCGGCCTATATCTGCTACCAAGGCTAAATACCGACGCCGACACATTATTATTTTTTTTTTTTTTTTCAGATGAAAAAAACGGATATTTTTATTGTCTAATGACGTTTTTTATCCCAAGCTGAAAACACATTTCCATGAAAAATTTACACCATACATCCCATACATTTGTTATCCGTTTCAATATTGCCATAAGGAGTCTAGCGTTACATTCTCTATTCATAGTTGTTAATGCGATGTCAGCACTCTTGGACGAGGTCGATCAAGAACTGTCTTCTCTCCAAAAGGCTAATGGGGGTACTGCACAGGTAACTCGTTGCCATTCCATGTTGTTAGTCTAACTACTCGAGGCCCCAATTCACTATTGGGATGTGCGTGTTAATCGACTTGACTTGCTATGCTTAGAATAGTCGCTGTGTTCTATTTTGTTTGATGGTTTGCGGTTTATGCATATAGTGACAATGGCAATTTTGCTTGTTTGGTATTTTATCACTGCTCTCCTAAAAAAATATTCTTTATACGTGTCTCTGCTTTATATTCAACCGAAATATCACCACTATGTGAACAAATCCTTCAGTAAGCACATTTTTCTTTATTTTACATGGGAACACATTTTTATAAGTTAATGTTTAGTAATTAAAGCATATCCCATGTTTATTCATTCATTAAAATGAAAATAATCTTGCCAAATGTAGTGCCACTGCCACATTTTTTTTTAAGGAATTTTGCCTCCGATGCCAGTTCAACTGGTATTCTATTCCATTTAACGGACAAAATTTATATTTTACGAAATTGGGCCAATCGAATTTTGGTAGGAAGGTAATTATTTCACCAAATTTATTATTTTGCTAGATGCAGTATCTACTGCTATACAATCATAATTGGATGAAATGCAGTTTTTTTTTCATTGTTCAATTCCTTAATTCTATTGGAAATTTTTTTCTTCTAATTTTTAATTTCATTATATTAAAATTTCACTGTATTTTCATTTGAGACCTGTTGGAAAAAACTGTGTTACATACAGGCTGACCCAAGCTATTGACTTGATTTTTTTTTAAACAAAAGTTCAGATAATGAGGCACATTCTAAAAATATTTCTATTTACATATAGAATATCCCAAAATAAGATACATAACTGAGTTCTGTTTTTTTGTTACATTTTTGGATTTGCCACTTATCTGCAATAGTTTTCGACTTATTTCAAATTTATGTGTCAAAATAGCATTGTACATACCCACAGAAAAATTCGAAAAAAAAAAACACGTAGGCTAATGTTGTAAAATTTGACACTTCCATGTATTTTCAATAATTGTACACGTCTAATTGTTAATAATGAATTTGACTCGCGAAGAATTAGTGAATGTGGTCTTTTGAATTTGCTGAATTTGACAGAAGCCCTTTATTACCAAGTAGAATCTACCATCAAAAATAACCAAGAACTCCATGGGTGTCTCATGCCAAAAGTCAAGAGATCGGTTTAAACTCACTGGTAGTGTGTCTTATATCAAAATTGAAGGTGTTGGTGGTCGGAAAATGAGTTGCAATTTTTATTGATGCAGCGGAAACGGATATTTCACGAAATAGTGTGAACAGAATAATATTGAAACATAAGTTCTACCCTTATCAAGAATTGTATGGTAATGATTTTGCAAATAGAGTTGCGTTTTGTATTATAGATAGATATACAGGGTGTCCCTGGACTTCCTCTTTTCCTCTCAGGAATGTATAGATGGGGTCAAAATATCACCAGTACTTCATATAACTTTTGTTCCTAAAAGCCTTTGTTACCAAGTTACGGGCCCTCAAAGTTACAAAATGAAAAATGTTTTTCTTTGATAACTTTCAAAGTGAATATTAAAAATCATCTAAATTTACGTGATTGACTAAACAAATGAATTCCTTCGATGAGCTTTCATGCAGGAGTCAGTTGTTTTGCTACAAAGTCAGGAATGTAATTCTATTCAACAAGGCATCTCTGGTGTGAATAGGTGTAGCTTAAACGAGGCTTTTTAGATGCCCCCACAGAAAGAAATCCAATGTATTTAAATCCGGAGACCACGGTGGCCATGAATATGGCCCACCTCTACCAATCCATCTATTGGGGAAAATCTGGTTCAGATGGTCCCGCACAATCAAACTAAAATGAGGAGGAGCGTTATCATGCATAAACCACATATCTGCATATTCGTTGAATGTAAACTGTTCGGCCATATCAAAACACTTCAAACTGTCGTATTAGAATATTGACAATATAACAACGCACCACTCAACAAAACAAAATCGCATTCCAGCTGTCATTTTTTTATCCACACTAATTTTATTTCTTTCTACAAGGTGTTTTTGTCAACATCTGTGGAAGGAATGGAACATAAATTTATTCACCGGATATTTTTCACGTATTCATGTGCAGCCGTTTTTGTAGTTTATTCGTTTGCTTTTTATTAGTTATGTCTTCCGATGTGCGTTTTTTCAGCGAAATTTATCTTCGGGCTAAAGATTTTCTCCCATAAAATTATACTTATCAGTGAAACTCCTCAACATTTAAGCTGTGAATACGAATTTGCAACATCCAAATGTTGAGTTTCATAAGATTCAGATAACACAACACGAAACGTGCTTATTCCACGCGTACATACAAAATATGGACTGAATTCGATATTTCATAGTGGAGTAGCTTGTTAGTTCAAAAACACCACGAATCTACATAACTTGATATTTCATTTGAAAAAATATCTACATTGTGAATGAAACTTTCAACTAGGTACTGTTTTGTTTACGACTTTATTTTAGCATATTTTGTATTATCCCTGTTATAAATGTTGTTGAATTAACGTTAGCATTAGTATTTCTACTGTGAAAATTTTTCATTTCAAATAATGGTGGACGATCGGGTTTGATGTCGTCGAGTAAAACTGCATTTTTATTATGAATCGTTGCTCCGATCGACTTTCCACACGAGTACTTTTATTCAGAAAATTGTCTACGTAACCTTATTTTGTTGAAAACTAATAAAACATTATCTGTCATTTCAAAGTTTTGGGGTGTGGACCATCGGGGGTAGTTCGTTCCTGACTTTGTAGCAAAACAACTGACTCCTGCATGAAAGCTTATCAAAGGAATTCATTTGTTTAGTCAATCACGAAAATTTAGATGATTTTGAATATTCACTTTGAAAGTTATGAAAGAAAAACATTTTTCATTTTGTAACTTTTGAGGGCCCGTAACTTGGTAACGAAGGCTTTTAGGAACAAAAGTTATATGAAGTACTGGTGATATTTTGACCCCATCTATACATTCCCGAGAGGAAAAGAGGAAGTCCAGGGACACCCTGTATACTTTATTGTCCAAGAATTTAACATAATTATATAGTATCACAGTACATATATAAATAAATATTCGTCATACATAAATCAGTAATAAAACAATAGTAAAAGGTACGTCACGGTAAATATAAAGTCAAAATACATGCATAAATTGTAAACAGATATACTTATAGTAAATAAAATTATAAAATGATTAAGATAACAAATAATATGATCATTTTCAAATTAATGTGCAGAAGCACATTTGTAGTAGGCGATGGAACATCGACTCCCAGTTCGCCTGCATCTCAAAAGATGCGCTAAAGCCTAAGGAATCGACTGGAATGGTTCTGAGGTTATGAATTTTTCTGTGAGTCTATGCATGACGCTATTTTGACACATATTGACATAAGTCAAAAACTATCGCAGATAAGTCAACAGTATTCAAAAATAAAAAGAAAAGGGATCAAATTAACTCAACTTTTTTAATGAACGAATTTAAATACTAAGTTTATAAATTTAAATTTGGGCTTTTTTGTAATAATGGTTAGAAATAATTTATTTTGGAAAACATACTAGAACTTTTTTTTTTTCATGAAGTACAGAGTTGAGAAAAAATCATCCATAATTCATCTAGGCTTTCATTTCATTTAAAAAAATTATGTTGATTTTTGTGGTGTCTACATTTTTTCTCGGTCAAGGTAAGTTCAGTAGGCATATGCAAGTAGAGTAAATTGTTTTGTGGTTCTTACGTAGTTTCATCTCCTGAACACGAATCCGAAGTAAAAACGCTGCGCTCTAGAAATATTTTTAGGTTTTGCCTTTTTTACTTTTCACATAAAAAATAATTATTTTAGACATTAAAATAATCAGCATAATTTCGTTGGAAAATAAATTACTATAGATTTGTTTTTTCGTTAATCAACTTCCAACGCCCCATAAAAATGATGAAATAGTGAAGGTTTGGTTTATATTCAATCAGAATGTGGTGATATATTTACGGAACATTATTTGCTTTAAAAATATAACTATTGTTATTATCATAATAATAATGAGAAAAATGTCTACCAATGAATAAACAGTTCAAAATGCAAAACATGTATGAACAAAATTTCAGTAATCTTCTTTATAGTTTCTGTATAGTAATGATTTTCCACTATAATTTCCTTGATATATCCGGCAGTCTAATACCAGTTTACAATAGGATTTATTTTTATATCTAGACATAATACTCAATAATACTTTTTTGAAGTCATTCATTTATGCATGCATGCCTTTTCGTTTTCAATGTTTCGTTGAAAAAATGGCTAGCGACACCTGAATTATTTCTTCCTACTGCCCTACTCCCTACTGAAGGGTTCATAAGTACAAGTCGAATAAAAATAACAAACGAATTATTGTACAGGATGTTGTGGCTAATGGAGGCCTCAAGAATCAAGATGAAGATCAAGCTTCTGTGAAGGTCGTTGGAATGGAAACGACAGCTAGTTGCGAAGGGGGCAGGAGGTGGTCCAGACCCGAGTCTCCGGTCTTGTCATCGACCAACCACCAGGCAGCTTCAGATCCGATAGAACCACCACAGGTGAAAAAATCTATAATTTGATCAATCAATACTTTATTGTCCAAGAATAGCTTCTTATTGACAAAGTGTCATAAATAAACATTAACAAAATAAAAGTACAAGTATAAAAGTGAAGTATAAATGTGGAAGTAAAACATTAGTCGAAAGAATGAGATGAGATAGGATTAATCTGTATAAACAAATACTAAAAAAAATGAAAATAAAAACATACATTTAAGGCCACCCTGCCTACTATACAGTACTAAGGTACACTTAAAACTACAAAATCATCGCAGGAGTTTTACACTTAAGGCGTATTGTTAAAAAACTCATCCAAAGTGTAATATGCCTTATCCAACAGTAACTCTTTGACACTTTTCCTGATTTTTCTTTCTGAATTTAGAATTTTGATATTCTGAGGTAGATGATTAAAAACTTTTTTTGAGTTATAAATCAGTGAATTCTTAACTTGTGTAGTGTTGGGCTTAGGAAGATCAATATTATCCATCTGTCTAGTCTGAAAGCGAGGATTTCTTATGGAGTTTTATTTAGCTTATGTTTTTAAACATCAAACACGCCGTCTCTAGTATAAATATGCAGGTAAGGGTCAATATTCTATGTGATTTGAATAAGGGCCGACATGAATCTCTGAAGCCAGCCCTACACATATACCGGACAGCTCTTTTTTGGAGCATAAATACATTATTAATTGATGCTTTGTCTGAGTTCCCCCAGTAGCAGATCCCATATCTCAGGTGGGTCTCTATAACTGCAAAATATGTTGTTCTTGCCGTGGTCTGGTCGAGTTCCTTCGATATGACTCTAAGTGCATAACAGCCTTTAGCTAGTTTGGTACATAAGCTTGAGATATGTTCCTTAAACGTCAACTTATTATCAATATATACCCCTAGGAATTTAGTCAAAGAGGATTACGTGTAGACTTTTGTCACCTATTGAAATAGGATTTAGCAAACATTTAAAGGTGAGAATGTGGGTTTTATTTATATTGAAGGACAACAGATTGGCTGCACCACTTCTTGACTTTGAGGATGTTATTTTCTTTTAGTGCATTCAAATGATGAGTGTCTTTATTATGCCAAAGAATGGTGGTATCATCTGCAAAAAAGGTGAATCTACCCGCAATATCCAGTAGTGCGAGATCATTCACGTAAAGCAGGAATAATAAGGGGCCTAAGACAGAGCCCTGTGGTACCCCACAATCCACCAAAGACTCCTGAGAGGTTAGACCATTAGAGTAGACCACCTGTCTACGTTTAGAGAGATAAGACTCGAACCACTTCAGGGGCACATCGCGGAAGCCATATCTTTCTAACTTTCTCAGCAGTATTCTGTGATCCACACAGTCAAAAGCCTTTGATAGATCGCAGAACACCACTGCCGCGGCTTCATTGTCATTAAGCTTTAGGTATAGATGCTCGAGAAGTTCAAATGTGGCATCAGAGGTGGATTTGTTACGTTGGAAACCAAATTGGGCCGTTGATATTATATTGTTTTTATTTGTGAATGATAGAATTCGTCTTTTAACAAGTCTTTCGATAATTTTGGAGAGAGCGGGTAGGAGAGAGATAGGTCTAAAGTTACTGGGGTCATTATGATTGCCCCCTTTATATATTGGAATAATAACAGCGTTTTTTAAGCAGCCTGGGAACGTGCCTTTCTCAAAAGACATGTTAATTGCCTCAGCTAGAGCATCCAATGCACTAATCGGTAGTTGTTCAAAAATTTTTATAGATATTTTATCCCAACCAGATGCTTTTTTGTTTTTTATTTCAGCGAAAACTTCTTTCAATTCATGGCGGTCTGTGGGACTAAAGAAGAAGGAGTTTTGGACTGTTACATTTCCCATATAGTTCATGGGGTCTTCCGTGATTGCTATGGTTTTGGATAGATTCAAGGCGACTGTACTATAATATTTATTTAGTTCATTACAAGACGGTATGTAGGTGTTAGTTGGAGCACTATTTACTCCTCTTAGGTCATTAATTATTGCCCAGCTCTCCTTTTGTTTATTTCCAGATTCCAATAATCTGTTATTGTAATATCTTTTTTTAGCTTCTAGAATAATAGTCCTATATAAAGTTCTGTATTTATTAAAGTAAGAGAGAAACCAACTATTTGGCGAAACAAATTTTCTGATATGATGAAGGGACCGTAGGTTCTTAGAGGAGATTAGTAGACCTTTAGTTATCCAAGGTTTTCTGTGTTTTTTATTTTTCAGGAGGCGACAAGGGAAAGCTTTATTAAAGTTATGCACCAGTTTAGTGTGGAAATCAGTCAAAGGATCGGTGTGACTGATGATAGTGTTCCATTGGGTGGCGGAGTTCAAGGTATCGAATTTATTGAAGTTACTCGTGGAGTAAATGCGTCCAAGGTGTTTCACCACTCTATCTTTTACTCCTAAAACCGGGAATGTGAATAGGATTGCCTCGTGGTCAGATATACCAGCCATTACCACATTGCAGGGCGTGTTGGCGATATTAGAACATACATAATCAATAATAGAGGAAGAATGTTGGGAATATCGGGTTGGAGCATGTACATGCATTGTAAGATTTAGGAAACAAGTAGATTTTTTATGGATGAACTGGCTACAACTGGTGTTATCGGAATTTATATTGAAGTCACCCGTTAGTATTAAAGAAGTTTGGGGAGTAAATTTAATCAAGAGGAGCTCAAGTCTTTCTATGAAAGTGTGAGCATCGGTTAGGGGAGAACGATACAAGCAGAGTATTACCAAAGCTAGTTTTTTGCTTGATATTATACAAAATTCGAATTCTTTTTCAACTAACATATCGTTGTATTCGTCAAGGCTAACAAAGTCTGAGGTTTCAAGTAACTCTTCATGAGCGAGAATCATAGTACCACCATGAGAGAAGTTATTTCTGCAGAAGCTTGTTAGAATGTGATAATTGGGTATGTGGATTATTTGTCAAGTTTCAGCCAGTGTTCAGTTAGCAGGACAAGCCTAGGCAATTGAGACTATCAAAAGTAAGGTTAGTTAAATTGGCCTTGTTGAAGAGATTGTCGTTGAGTAACATTAAGGATATGTTAGCATTATTAGACTTTGCTCCAAAAAGGGGATGATGGATTTGCTTCAAAAGAGTTGTTGCTTCCGTCAAGATCATGAGTACCAGCAGTTGCATTATTGGGGATCTCAGAATACTTGGGGATCTCAGAATACTTGGGAGTCTCAGAATACTTGGGAGTGGGGGGCGGATCTAATGTACTA